>DWPQ01001587.1:0-11985 GCA_018251795.1 Perichares adela | reverse complement strand
GTCTTATCACTAGGGTAGCGATATTTCTGCCAGACAACCTTTATATGTATTTATACAGTTAACGATATGCACCTACCTATTATATATTGCAAGTAAGTAAAGAGCTAAGGTGTTTTTATGAATGTAAAAACGATTTGATTGATAAACATATTTACATTATATACTTTACCACTTATTATCACACGCTCCTGCAACTGCATTAAAAACGCGTCAGCGTATTCAGATTAGAAGTAACGTGGGCTATTATGTCAGCTATCAAACTAATTTGTATAATGTGGCAGCTGAGGCCAAATCTTAGCAATTACATTACAAGAACACCACATAGCATGTCAAAACAATGAACAAAAGATACACGAAAACGCGTTGTAACCGTTTGCATAACCACATCCACAGCCTGCGGTCGGTGCACCTGTCGCGGGAACACACGCTTGGTGACACGCACGTACAATGCACAGATAATGTACACCGACTGTCACAGGACAAGCCAATAAATCGCGTATTACGCTAAATCAAAGACTGAGATTCGCGTGCAAAGATTCAAACTACAATTTATACTCAGACCGGCGAAATAACACACGCCATTCTTCATAAACGTATGCAAATATACCGCGTATCGCGATTGCATAAATGCTCGAAATTGCTTGTACATTCCGTCACGTGAAGTGTTGCCTCGTGCGGTCGCGTGTACGCCTAATTTCGGTCCACAAAAACATCGTTAGCTTCATTGAGTGGGTGACGGTTTCGTCAGCCATTTGTTCTGGTCGAAATACCCGTGATTATGTTATTATTTCGACTTTCAACTTTTGTTTTGACGACATAATTATGATGTGTATGTAAGCGCATTCAATTACATCTAGTTGCAAGTGGATTCGTTGTGTTGCGCATAGCATTCGTCTATTTTATACCTATCTACTTTGTGTCACCAGGACAAAGGAATCATGAGAATGAGAATGAGAAGGAAAAGGACAAGTTAGACGTATGCCAAACTCTGTTTTTTTTTGCTATTTGCGAGACTACATATTACTGAATCTCTAACAAAAAGCTACCATATAGCCACTAGTATACGAACAGGAGTAATAAAAAAATACATAATAAAAAGATTATAACCAGCTGCCAGTCAACTATATGGTATTTTCTTATATCCGTATAATTGGATATTACGAATTCAATTCACAGGCCACCATTTGAATTGAATGAATTCACATTTTGCCCCCTAAGGGATCAATCCAGCGAGATTCTTAACGGAATTTATGTGTAGTCCTAGAATGACAAGCGCAAGATGTAATGGCATGCAGAACACCTACTCAAATCGCGGCGTATGATGGATCGGTCCACGAGCCCCGACAGGATAGACTTGCCATATTACAGGCTATTTGTTAATATCTAAAATATTCCTCATAAATTATTATAGAAATCAATAGAACATGGCAAAACTACGCCGGGTGGCCTATACGTTATGTTTTGATTTTCCTGAAGTCGACTACATATCCGGAACGAACTGTATTCTAGAGTTAAAGCAATAGATTTATAAGTACCCCGAGATGAAGCGTATAAAATGTTAGATAGAAAGATGTCTCATTCTGATAAAGAAAGAAAAAACTTTCAGCTATCAGTCAAATGTGTCAATTTTGCACAATTACAAATGTCAAAACAGAGTCCGAAGTTCACACACAACATAATTAAGAAGGCGTAGAAGACCACGACGAATCTAAAGCAGATGTTGACTTTTTAATTTTACCGTATATAGGAATCCTGTCAAGAGTCCAAACTTTTATTTGACATTTTAACTGAGCTACGTTTATAATTCGATCGATAACTTTGACAAATTTCGGGAACCTCATTTAGTTCTTTCTTCTTTACTGAAAAGCTCTGAGAGAATGAGATTGGTCTCGACTATTATTTTACTTAGGTGTATCTGTTAAACTCGTGCACTGGACTTAAACGTTTTTATGCTTGTCGTAGTTTCTCTGCGGCTCCGTTATTTTTCCCTTAGACAGGATGTACTTAAGTTGTTTAAGATATCCTGTTGACGCTAAGCGGGGAAAGCAAAAACCTGGGTTTCTGTTAGTGTTTTACCATACTACCTACACAAATCAAATTTCTCTTGAAGCGTAAATATATAATACTAAAGTTTTTTTTAATGAAGGCATTTCCCTCACATTGCGAGAGAAGCAAATTAAGTAATAATGGGCCTGTTATTCGTTGCGATGGTAGCAAACTATTTTTAAATATACTAATAAAATGGTATCTGAAGAATAGAATAGAATTTTTATTTTTTTGGACAAGGAAAAATTGAGAAGCAATATTAAACTTAGCACGCCATGACTTGATCAACAAATAATTAAAATCACAGACATGGAACGGTTCGTTTGGAAGCGCGCACCCATTCAAATATTTCCTATATTATTGTTACCTATATACAATGTTTTTTGAACATGACAATTCGGATAAATTGATATGAAAACCCAGTGTATTCGTGCTATTACCCCAACCATACACTTCTATCATATATCAGCTCAATTAACCGTCGATGTTACCCAGACGCCAAGTCGGGTCAACAAACAATTGCGTCGCTGGGCGCGACATAACTAACCACGCCCCGCTATTAGCAAATTTACGTAGGTAAAGAATTAGATTAAAATTTGTAACGTTAATTGAATTTAACATTGACTTCTTTATATTTAACGTCAGCTAATATAGCTTGTTGAAAGGCTAATTCATCGGTCCGAAGCAATAATTTGCTGATTGTCCATCGATAGCAGTACAATTAGTCGCCAGGGGGCAGAGACAATACGACCTCGCGTGCCTCTATTTGACATTTAGCCCGCGACCTTTCGTTTATTTTGGGGTCCGCTCGACTCCTACGACGCATTATTATTCAACGCATTATCTAAAGTTCGAGTTCGAACGGCCCACGACGCGCCCACACGACCAGACAAACTAGATCTCGTATTATTTATTCCCGGCTTTATTGTTGCGAGTTTTTTGTGTTGTGTATCGAGTTCTCGGAGTAATCGGTTTGTTTATTGCTCGAGATTTTGTCGGTTACTCGCTGGAATGTTTAATGGCCATTTTGTCGTATTAGCAGAGGAAACAGCGGTAGACTAGTGGTTTGAAAGTCCTGTGTCTTGGTCTTGTCTAAGTTCGAAAAAATTTTATACATAATTTACTCAAAATAAATAATATCTTGTTTCGAATCTTACTATTCTATATCGTTTTCGAAGGTGTGTAATGACTGTTACCCCGAAGTTGCATAGTGGCAGCAAGCAGCAGGTAGATTATATGGGTAAATTATTGCCTTATTTCTTACCAATCTGAAAGGAAACCCTAAGACCCACATTGGAAGAGTTACCAGTGTATTATTATGATTGAAGGATACCAAATAATAATATTGTATTCGCATAAGATCTGGTATTGTTTTCTAAACTTTACTGCATGTGTTATTAAGAAAACTGAGGATTTGTTTAAATGTGTACATGTTTACATCAAAATTCATTAGAAAAATATTTTCTTGTGTGTTGTGTTAACACCTACCATCGACCATTTCTGCATCCACCCAGGGTTGACTGGTAGACAATGCCATTAGGCATTATGTTTGCCCATTGTTTCTTCTTTTAAAAGGTAACCAAACACATAAATAAATGAACCGCCTCATTAAAGTAAGGTAAAAACGGTAGATCTAAATGAAATACTTTCTCAATAACAGTTTTATTACAGATTGATGATAAAGTAAACGAGGCTTACTTGCCGTATGTAATACGTAATAGGATCTGAATAAAATATGGTCTATTAATATAAACTGTTAGGCCATCGTTGAGGTCGGGAAATGATTATTTAATGACACCGTGCTCGCGAGATTTCACGATGATTTTATAACGCAATGTAATCACTTTATATTCAGCCGCAAATAACCACATTAAATTATCTTTGAAGTTTCGTATCATGGCTTGCTTAGTAGCATTTTGTCCTTAACTTCTATCTGTTAATGGCGAGTAAGGGCGGAACTCTAGTAAGGAGAATTTAGCAGAATTCACCACTGTGTGAATTGGAGAAGTTCGCTAACTCGAGATTCGTGGCTTAACGACTGCTACTTTACGATAACAACCAAGATGGAGGACTTAAAGTGTCCTCATATGGCGGCGCTCATGAAATTTTCATAAATAGCGGTCACTCATCAAACTACCGACTTTCTTAACTCGATCTATCGTTTACATTTGACGCAAGCTGCCAAGAGCGCTTCTTTTACATAACAATTACATTCTCGTGATTCTCGTGATGGTATCATTAAATTCATTGATCGTGTCATTAATTCTGATCACAAACCAGATATTTAACAGGCTTTAGGTAACGCGTTGAAATTAATCCAGCGTCGCCGCGCCCCTTAGATTTATAATATGCGTCAATATTTGTAAACGTCTTTAAATATTGAAAGTAAAAAAATATGTTAAGTAGGTTAAAATTGTGATGTAAGATTTCATCACAGTGACTTTTATATATTATTATAATTATGAAATTATCGTATTGTCATCAATTCTTAATAAGTGTGCTTACGAATCCATCAGAAGTCTAAAAGTGGGTGAAAATTCAATTGAAAATATCCGTTATTTAAACACGCAGATGAGATGACGCCAATCGAAAGCATATAAAATGGCGCGAAATATTACTGTAGCGCAATTAATTCCATGAATATCTAAGGCTTACAAAGTATTAAAGTCGGTGTATTGATCAGTTAACAAAATATAGCCCACGGCGCAAGCGAACTTCGTTATTATCGCATGCCTCCTCAATCATACTTCAGAACTTCAACATGTTCGCTACTGTCGGCAAAATTGTAATGTAATTGTTATCTATCTATAATCATCAACGTTAATTAATTCAGGTCAATTAATGTAATTAAGGTAATGATGTGAAAAACCGGAATTTCTTTTAGAATAAATTATAAGACACTTACAGTTAATAGGTGTTCATCTGTGAATTAATATTATATGGTATTACTAAAATGTTTAATATAAATCATATACAGAATACTCGGTTGAGATAGACATTTAAGGGAGATACAAATGTTTTTCCTAAATCTTTGGATTTTTGTGACGTGTTACGTAAATATGGTAGATGTTAATGCCTTTTGGTACAGTTGATCCGGACTAGGATAGAAATGTCTACCATTTTTGACACCGAATGTAAAGTTTTCATTAGGTGGGATATCACCTGCCTGCCTCAGGATGCCATGTGAGTCCACCGGTGCCGCGCTAAGCAATACTGAATATGCTTCTCATGGGAACTTGCCTTTTTTACATGACTAACGAAAACTGTAGCTTGACCAACAAGCCGACATGCCTCGTCCGAAAAAAAGAAAAGTAAAAAAGTTCTGCCTTGAACATATATATTAACATACATAGCTACAAAATATGAAAGTATTTTGAAGAAGTAAAGAGTAAGTATTTATTGGCGTTGCTGCGCCGGCGCATCTCCGCCGGCGGCCGCGCACGCGCCGATCCCAGATTAAGTTCCCAGCGAACATGGCGACCATTACAATTATAACGGACTGAACCGCAGTTAAGGCTATATAGACAGGTGTGTAATAACGGATGTTATTAACACTATTTTAGTAATAACTTACACAATACATAAAATGTTGTGCGGACGGCGCTGGTACTCATTTATATTGGTTGAGCTTTTACCAGCCTGGCATCCTAAGTACGAAGAACTTTAACCTTCGGAGAGAAGGCTCGCAAAGTAATCAACCATGAAATGTTTCATCGTGTTTCGGTTGTATTGTCGATCGATGCAAATTTCTTTAAGGCGTTTTCCTGCACGGAAGCAAGTGATACTCAATTTCTAATACACAAATGGCTTTAGAAAATTCTGGTGCATGCAGTCGATCGCACGTCTTTCAGTTTAGAAGACCAACAAGCATCGTTCAGCGTATAAAAATAGTAAAGAAATAAAAATAGTGAAGAAATATAAACATGAGACGGTTTCTCCCAAAAGCGCTATAACTCACAGCAACGTCGTAACAATTTGAAACCCATGGAACTCTTCGTAGCTAAACGACAGTCATTCGGCAACCCGAGACACTACCGACAGCGCTACACTTACATAAATTATTTGGACCGATCCGATGCGGTATCGTTTCGCGTTGTGGGTGGCGCGACTTGATTCAGCATAGACCGGCATGACATGCCGTAAAACATCGTTTAGTTCTAACATGCGAGGAGGCAGATGGTCTTAGAATGGTTTAAATGTTACAATTTCGGTTTTGAACTTAAACTAGAATACACGATTTTGGTTTGCTACTTTACACTCAAAGTAGGCAATTTAATTTCATCTTTTGCTATGTCGATAGCTTAGAAGCTTCGAGCATCTGAGCTACCCGATAGCAAGAAGTCAGCATCGCCCATAGACACCAATGTGCTGTAAGCTATTATGGAAGTCAGTAATTAGCTTTTCGTGTTTCATTTTCATTAATTAATCCTCCGGTTTTTTTAAGAAATACAACATACTGCTTAATTAATTATAAACAAGCTTAACATTACTTCATAACATGTACGTTTAGTTAATTTCATAACACAAACCTCTGTGGAATTTTTGATGCTATTTTAAACTACCTCTATGTAAAATTTCAAATGATAAATAAATAAAATAAAAAGTTCCAATTCTCCACCAGTTTGATTTGACCGTAAATCTCAAAGGTTTGTCCTGTGCTTTCATGTAAGGGACCAAACATTTTATTGTAAGTTCTGCCGATACCTTACGTAACAACGGCATAACGTGAATAGACAATAAAGTCGTAACAGTAAGCTCAAACTTTACCAAAACCGATTTATATAGAATTTCGAACTGTAACTATTTCGGCTGCAGAGGAATTTCTTTTCATATTCATTGCATTCCTTACACGTTACTCGGTTATACAGAATATATTCATTTATTGGTACATTACTCAGAAGCACAGATTATAATGTAAAGTGCAGTAGCCCCTTCAAGTTTATTCATGCGTATATTGTTGAGCCGGAGGTACAGTCTAACGGTAATAGGAGATATATTAGGATTATTTTTTGTGCACCTGGAACGTAGTTGTATGGTTCAAGTATATTTATAGCCACCCACGTCGATCCTACCATTCGGGTAATGGTTTCGAACCAGATTCGAATCCTGCAATTTCACATATTTCGATGGTAAGGGGAATTAAAATATTGAATGCTTATATTTTAAATGACATTACAGCTTTGTTAATGATAGCGTAGTGGTTTTAGGTCGACTTCCAAAATAGGGCGTGTTTAACTATTTATTTTATTATTATACTGATCAGTATATTAAGTATCTTTAGAAACATATTTATGTAAAAAAATGGATGTTCATGTATGAATTAACAGTTTAATTTTCAACATAACGATCAATCCCAGTTCAACTAAAGTTCGCAATCATCAAGCTTTAAACCACTTACAAATTTTAATGTCCAACGACACCGGTATTCAAGAAAACTATCTTGACTGGCGCAATAAATGACACCGCCGCTGTGCCGTCACAATTTATGAGCGCGTATAACTCGTCTGAGATTATTATATCAATTGCATCGGTGTGACAGGCAGCCGTCTCAAATAATTAAGCAATAGTATGAGGTATACCTCGCAGTAGCGGTGCACACACACATACAAACCGAACGTCGTAAATAAATAGTACATACATTTGGAAATAAAAAAGACACAAATACAGTCATTAGAAATATAACTCTGACTACGACTTAATTTGTTAACCAAACCAAGTTTATAACCACTGAATTATTTATTATTATTACTAGATAATAATATATCATTAACTTTCAAATTCCAAAAATCTCACACAATACATCATTAAGACATACAAAAAAAATACAATTTACTATCATTTACTGTAATGTCATATTTAGCTGTAGCTGTAATTATTGATATCAGCTGTAAGACTACCTTTAGGTCACCCGTATTAGGATATAGGTAGTTTTATATCAAAGTAGTTATTCCCTCATCATTATAATTTTTCAAACCGGCCACCATCAAGCTATCCGACTGCGGATAAGTAGATATTCACACACCTTTGAGAATATTAAACATTCCCTATGTCGTTTTCCTGCGCCGACGCAAATGATTTTTTTTTTCTAAAACGCACGTAACTTTGAAAACTCTTGCTTCTAGGACTTGCACGCCCAACCGTGTAATCTAATAGATAATGGTAATCTAATAGGGATCTAGCGGCATAGTGTGATGGTGCCCTTCTGAGGCTTGACTTCGAGAATTGCTGGGGCTTTTACACCCCCTTAAAACATCATGTGGCATATAATAATACAGTAAAAGGTTTTACTTACCATTGTATGATTTCACGTCACGATTTGAGAATCGATATTCTCGAAAAATAAACGTCAAATCGAGAAAAATCATCATATATGAATTCCTCTAAAAATCATCAGAAAAACAGCGCCGTAAAGTATAACAGCGAATGTTCCCAAACACAGATATAGAACTGATAGGTTAGACTTACTTCTGTATCTGGATGCACAATCTAGTAACAATGTAGCATAACCACAGATATCTGATTCTGACCTCTACTACAGTCCATTAACAGCTTTAAACGGTCGACAATTGCTTAGTGTAATATAGATATAGAGTAAAATCAAATGTCAAATCATATAGGTATTACTAATTTAACTGGTACTGATTTTTTTGATTAAGTTCTACTGTTGAAGATAATTTTGATCCGACATTTTGATAAGTAGCTTTTTAACTGGCTTCAACCTTGGCTGACTGCTAGCTGACTGGCTTCTTGGCATTATTTCACTAGACCCATTGAGTTTCAGGAGTTCATATGCCTTACACTTATTATAACTATTATCATTCTAATGTATCGTATTGGCCGAATAAGTTTGAACTGTAAATTCAAATCAAGTTTTAAATATATTCTTGACAAAAGAATTTCGGTATCGTTGAAGCATAATAGTTTAATAAATTAGGGACTAATTGTGGCCACTAGCCGACTTATAATCACAAGTACAAATTAATTCATTAAGTAATCAACGACTAAAACCAAGCGCTATCGAATTCCCGATACTATGCATATACCTGTTACATTCGCGTCCAGTGCATATATCACGTTATCTCAAACAGCTTCGAGTTCCGGTGGTACGGCTTTGAATAATGAGCCAACTCGAGATATACTCGTTACTGTGACGACAGATGTCACTGCGGTGACTCGGACAAATGATAGTGGACCAAAAGTTTCTTGTATGCGGATTATTGTCGAACTCAATGCGATATGTCCGCATGACTATGCGACTGTAGGCGTTTTCCACATCTATCTCCAAGGATATAGATCTCAAAATCCCGTGTACGAGACACGATGATATGCGATTTATTGCGAAATGATGAATTTTATTTCAATAGCATGGTATGATTTATTCAAATTGAGTTATTGTGGTCGTTTGTATTACATAGCGTATTCGTAAGGGCGTGGTTGAAGATTTGATCGTGAATTCTCAGTGCGTTTAATAAATAAATGATAACACATATCCCTTACTATAACTTTTTGTGTGGGGGTGGCATGAACATACAGAAATGAGACATCACAAACATGGACAGACCGAAGACGAGGATTTAAACAGCACAGAAACGCGGTTAATAATAAAAACCCTATTGAAATCCAAGCCAGTAAATGACATACAAAACATTTTAAAAAATTACCAAAACTAAACTTATTTTTTTCTATTTGACTTTAGAATAGATTTCATATTAAGAGCATTAATAAAATTAAATCGTAGATAAAATAAGAAGTTTATGAAGTTAATAACTATTAAATCTAATGTGTACCCGGCAGTACAATAAAATGAAGGCACCATTAAATTAAATTAAAATTAAATGGTGCCTACATTTTCCATGTAACAGAAACGTTACGAGAGTGATTAGTTTAATTTGGAATATTTTGAAACAGTCCTTAATCATCATCACATCCCACAATTAGATTGGCGGACTTCATGAATCTTCGAGAACATTACAGATAACTTAGAGAGGGAGGTTTTCTCACAGTGTTTTGGTTTACCGAAACATGTGGCAATTCGTTTCTAATACATAACTTGAAAGGAGACCTGAGCAACCAACAACAATTATGGGATGTGATGATGGTTTGCAGTGATGAAGATAAAGGTTGGCATCAACCAAACTTGGTGGCAACAGGCCATATAGTCCAGGAAGGTATACTTACCCTCATTTAACGTAAGACTGCTCGCTAACTTAATAAAATCCTACTCACTTTTGCTGGTTGGTAGTTAAATCATCACTCTAAAATATTCTCAGTTTAACAAGCGTCCTGCACATTAAATCCGTTAACTTACAGCGAATCTTCATTTTATATACAACGGAACTATTTGTATTAGACCACGTGTGATGGTTTGATGTTATCATCCCAGATGGTTATCGCCCGATACGAAATAATTGCTGTATTCTTGAAACCTCGTGAGTAAAACAAGAAGCGGGTCCGGACCGGTGTCCGGAATGTCGTGTTATTGTTATGTTTTCAGAGAATCCTCCGGTCACTGTTTCAGGATGCACGAATACACGCAGAATACGCGTCGTTAAATTATAAACTTGTTGTTCACGGGAATTAAATATACGGCATTGTTACCGTTTTATTATACAGCTTTTTAACGTTTAATAGCGCTATGATTGCGGTGTTCGTGTAATTAAATACTTTGGAGACTCGACTGAATGTTATTATAATTATATTTTATTATTGTTCTTGCTAGTACTTTTGTATTTGGGACAGGAGTATAAGATAGTTTGAATTTTAAAGTAAGTATTTGTTCCGATAAATTTAATTGGGACCCAATGTCTAAATTACTAATTTTTGGGCAAGGTTTACCAACGGCGCATAAGATTTTAAGCCTTAATCGTTACAAATTAAATATCAATATAATTCTTAGTGTGTATTTAAAAATAACCGCCGTAATTAATAACCGTTTATTGGGATTCTGTGTTGCGGGTGGCATTGTCATAGACAAATTAGATTTCATAAACAAGCACAGTCCGAGAGCAAACATTTAGCTGTAACAGAAATGTCTATCAAGAATCAAATTCGGGACTGTACGCCCGGTACACCTTTGTAACAAGGCTCATCATAATACCTTTAGTATGTATTATTAAGTCGTAACTTTGAACGTATATATTGCTGATCCCGTAACTCCTTCTTATACTCGCAACAATATTAACAGTTGCGGAGAAATTTATTAGAGAAAGTAATAGTTTGAAGCCGGTAGTTTAGACCTCACAGCTGGCTTGTAAACTGTGGCCTGCGATATAAACAGTATCATGAGGAAACGCTGGACAAAGAGTACAATCATTACTGGATTGCCAATACAAAGTTATGTGTACTCGCGGGTTATTGCAAAACACTTCGTAGTACACTACCATAAGAGCCGGCATGACTGAATGGTGGCATAGCAGTACTTTCGACAGACGGGCGACGTCAAGTTGACATTCCTAGCCGATTGAAAGGTCGCAAACTGGTTCGGTTACCGACTAGTTGTACTGACTATGGAGGAACGATGAACTATAACGATTTTGCGAAGAAATATTCTTTACTGTGAACAATTTTATTGCACAGAGCAATTATTTTTATTTTTGTTTTTTTTTCTGTCTCAAAATAACAAACAAGTAGGCACCCCATGTCCATCGTCGCCCATGGACGTCGACAACACTAAAGGCAATATCGAGGCTTTGTCGGCCCGAAGGGCCTCTTTATGATTTGACTGTTTACGGCGATTCTTGAGTCTCAGTAGAATAAACACGAGGACATTAATCCTTTGTACACAAGTACACTCAATCAATCTTTGTCCAAGTTAATAACAACCCTGCAAGACGAGCGAGAGAAGAATCTCTAATCTACCCTAATCGATAGTAGTAAAGTTCGATTCTCGATGAGAGGCAACGGTGTGTTCAGGTTACTTCCCTGAGCCTCTATATACAT
>DWPQ01001586.1:0-11985 GCA_018251795.1 Perichares adela | reverse complement strand
GTTGTTTCGCCATTTTTCACATTTTCCATTATTTCTTCGCTCCTAATAGTTGCAGCGTGATGTTATATAGCCTATAGGCTTCCTCGATTAACGGACTATCTTACACCGAAAGAATTTTTCATATCGGTCCAGTAGTTCCTGACATTAGCGCGTTCAAACAAAGAAACCTTTCAGCTTTATATATTAGTATAGATTATTACAAGCATCTATTTGTTCCTAAGATATTACCATAGACGCAAAATGCATCTTAATAGATCAAACATTAGTTTCCGTAAATCCAATGTTACTAAATATACCTATTGCTATAATCCACGAGTTTAATGAACGATGGTACATAGTTCGACGATTTTGCGGCTTACCAATGTAGTGTCAACTTACCCTAATTATGATCCGTGCCGTGGTGAATTGTGTATTGTTGTGTATATATTTGGTATACTTCTAATACATATGCGTGTTCTACAGCATCATCAACATATCATCATTCATAACCATCATCATCATCATCATAATCATCATCATGGGTTATCATCAATCATAACCCTTAATTGTCACACTGCTAGACTCTTTTTACATTTAAAGTTTGGTATTCAAACCACCTTTAATAGAGTTACGGCATCTGATATGAAGTCAATTTCTATTATTTTGATTTTAAATAAGAATTTGCTGAGACCAGCGGTGCTTGGAATGGGTTTTTCATCTTATTCTTATATCCAATGCCAGTGGAAATGGACCTAGTTACTTAATTAAAAATTAAATTAGACGAATTAATTAGAAATTAAATAAGCTTGTAAATCTAGTGGAACCTCATTTTTCTCTTCATAAACCAATATAGGTGGTTTGATCGATAAAGCTACAAGTTCAATTCACTACAAAATTTTAAACATTTTTAATGGGAACCTGAGTAAATAATTATGTTTAAAAATAATAAAAAAAATTGTACCATATAATCATTTATTTATTGAAAATTTACAAGTAATCTAGCTTGGATGTCAGATATATTATAACAAACGTTTTTCTTTAGTCCGGACGTTGTATTGACGACGCTTTCAATATTCCCGTGTCAATAGAATGTAAATAATAATAAGCATTAAATTTACCCTTTTATTCGCTCATTTATGAGGTGATAATAAATAAATAAATAAATAAATAGACAATAGTGACCGATTGTCAATAGGCGGTCTGTTTATCATTTTGGAGTTAAAATAAAAACTGTAAAAATAAAAAAAATATTTTTCTAAGTAAACTGTATGATGTGAAAACGCTCTTACAGTTTACAATCCGTCCGGCGTCCGGCGATGACGCAAGAATTTTATTACTGTGACGTCCCTCGTCGTTCTCCCAGCCCTTGGTTCTCTTTCAAGAGGATTAACTTGTAATCCCACAGGAGTACCAATATCATTCATTAGAATGCTATTTCAAGCTTTATTCTGCCCGACACAATGTTTTGCCGGCCTCCGAAATGATTTTAAATGACGTTTTTAGAGATTCACGCGCGTAATAACGGTCACATACGGACTGCTACAATTCATCCTCTGTCATCCATCTTGACTGGTATTTTCACGTCGACTGCGAAGATGAGTTTTTAGCGATATATATTTATGTTTTCGCATTTTATTGTTTTAAATATACTGACAATATTGGCAGTGATTTACATTTTATAGTTGTAGTTGATGACTAAGTACACCATAGATACATGTGTGCGTGTGAGTGATAAAAATAAGGTTTAATATTTGTTTTAATAAAGCCTATCTTCATAGGAACAATGAAATTACTGGAAAAACTTAAAAAACAAGAAAAAGTAAGCTGTTTCATCCCAAGACCTTCTAGTATGTATATGAAATTTCATCACAATTGGTTCAGCGGTTTGACATAAAGACAGTAATCACGTTACATACAGATAGAGTTACTTTCGCATTTGTAATATGAGTTTATTTAATAAACCATATACCTTTATTACAAACCAGCTGACCCAGCAAACGTGGTATTGCTATATAAATGACATTCATCCCCTATTTCAACCACTTACTACCTTTTTTCGAATAAAAAAATATGTTCTTTCTTAGGCTCTGGACTATCTCTATACCAAACATTAAAATCGGTAGTAGCTTCGAAGCCTATTCAATACAAAGAAACAAACAAATATTTCCCCTTTATAATCTAAATCTATATATAAAATTGAAACGGCTTGACCGATTTTTATGAAATTTTGTGCGTAGTTGGTCTGAGAATAGGTTGTAAACTATTTTTCATACCCCTAAGTTATAAGGGGGGCCCACGCCCAACATATTTTTTATTTTTATTTTATGGACAATTTTTTTTAAATATTTTTTTTATAATGTGGCGCCAAAAAATACATACGGTTCCCAATTTTCAGCTTTCTATCACCATTCTCTATTTTTTTACACAAACTTTTATATGGCGAAACAACATTGGCGGGGTCAGCTAGTATTAGTATAGATAAAGCATTGTTTGTTCTATTCAATTAATATAATGGAAATCTGATCGAGAGCCTTTATTAAACAATGGTAAGTGATGAATTTTCTCTAATAATATTGGTTGCCTATTAAAAATTAATCTGATATTAAAAACGATTGGCCTTCTCAGAAACTCATTGGACAAACAAGAATTTCAGTTCACTTAAAATTGTAACACTGATAATGTTACAGGGTATTCGTTTTAATTTATAAGAATTTGGATACACTGGAGAATAGATCACTACTTCTGAGATATACAGATTCCCCGAACACCTCAAAGCTTGAATTATAATGGTCACGGTAAGAAGTTACATTGTTATACTGAGGGTTATCAGGTTTTATTCAAATGTCAACCGAAGGTAACCTCATCTACACGTGGTTTAACCTGCTGAATAACGGACGAGGTTTCTGACTGGACAGGCTGTAGTCTCCTGTTGGGAGGCCGTATGGATCTGTAATCTCCTTTACATAGTTAAACCCCGAAGGTGCTCCATGCTGGTAGGGTGTTTTTACCAACCTTTACTTGCCTTGCCTCGGCTTACCACCCTACTTCTAGAAGCAACCCTGAAACGTTTTGTTTTCTGACGCAGTGTCTGCGAGCTAGTATAAATTGGCCTTCTTGGCCTAAGACGCATTGGTGAAGCCTTTAAGGGTAACGGAGGTCCATGGACGGCGGTACCACTTAACGTCACTCGTCGTATAGCCTGTCAGTTTGTTTGTCCGCTATTGACATAAATAAATAGCTGCGAAACTTGAAGCAGCTCCAAAAATCAATCTCGCAGTTGCATTTGATTGATTAAAATTTTAAATTTATAAATGTATGATTTAAATCTAAAATTATTGGACGATTCTTGCCGTTACGTAAAGTAATTGTAAGAATCATAAAAATAGACACAGGTGATTTACCTTGCGACCAGGAGAAACTCCGGCCCATTCACGCTCCACTATGAATCCCGTGAAAGCCTTCCCTGCGGGGCACTTGGGATCGGGATTCGTACGAGCCAACACAAAGTACCTGTAGGTAATTAAATTACATAACGACGTTAAGTTTTCATCACAGTCATGATTTCTATACGTAAAATATTAGCATGAATATGAATATTATTACCGCATGACTCATTAACTACAGTTTACTCAATAAATTATTATTAGCATTTTGTTAATCCTTTATTTATTAAATAAATGAGTATTTGAAATGATATATACTTTTTACTGGAAATATTGAAAATAAAATAAATAACATTAATAAATTATCATACTAAACTATAATGCAAATTGTACAGCATTATGTCGCTACTAACTGAATAGCGACATAATACTCTTGGGTGCCTGACTAAAACCAATAAAAATATTTTTTTATTGGTTTCAATCTGGGACCTTTCTGTTAGTGAGTATGGGTATATTACTAACAAAATATACAGTGTATCCGGTGAGGAAGTGTATAAAATTCGTTGATGGGTTTTACTCATAAAATCCAACAATTTTTACCAAATAACATAGG
Source organism: Perichares adela (assembly GCA_018251795.1). NCBI lineage: Eukaryota > Metazoa > Arthropoda > Insecta > Lepidoptera > Hesperiidae > Perichares > Perichares adela. Next base: position 8,010 of record DWPQ01001586.1, on the reverse strand, counting down.
TCCGGCAATGCCAAAAAAATTTTGACCTTACAACATACAAAATACTGATGAAATTTTCAGTTTTAGTGTGGGACGTTCAAATGGTTTTGGCATTTTCGGAAAAGTTGTTGAATTTTTATGAGTTAAACTCGTCATCCAATTTCGTACACTTCACCACCGGACATGAGTGGTGATGATGATGATGATTGACGTGACTTATATCGTTCTTTAGACAAGACAGAGCTATAAGCGATATTAAATCGTTAATGTAAAACGGAAAATAAACTATCTGTATCGAAATAAACCCTGTACACAAGGAGAGGTGGTAGACATTGTTAAGTAATATATTTAAATAATAATATCATTAAAATTATAATTATATTTGTTGTTTACAAATAGCAACAGTTGCTTGAAAACGGTATTGTTGTTCACTGTTGCCCTGAAGTTGATCATAATTATTACATATAATCGAATGAGAAATTATTCATTAATTTTATCATTTTCATTCTCACTTACGTTGATGTTTTATGTCCAATTTAGGTATGTAGGTTAATATACAATTATGCAACAGTATTTCAGCGGCTCACCAATTGGCAACTCCTCCGTTAGTGATCCACATCTTTTGTCCGTTTAAGATCCATTCGTCGCCTTTCTTCTCTGCTCTCGTCTTGATACCGGCGACATCTGATCCCGCGCCTGGCTCGGTGACACCGTACGCCTGAAGTATAATTTATGGATATTTATTTATATGGATGGATGATGGATGATATTTTGCTAATTGGTGTTTCCTTTCATTTATACAACTAAATAAAATTGGAGTGTCTATTTGTAATATTAAAGTTACCGCTTTTTACTAAATGTATGTATGTATACACGATAGATAACCAAAACAACATGTAAAATTTTTGTCTGTCTGTTTGTTCAAGGTAATCTATGGAACGGCCGGACCGATTTGGACGGGACTTTCACTGGAAGATAGCTGATGTAAGAAGGAGTAACGTAGGCTACTTTTTATCTCAGAAATTCCGCGGGATTCGGATTTTCGCGTGTGATATACGCGTGAAATAGGTAATGAATAGGGACCGGATTATATGCAACAAAGCCTGATATATGTATGAAAAATACTTCAAATACGCACGAAAACTGCTGAAATATGCAAGAAAAATGGCAGAATATACAGCAATAAATTATAAGATTTATAATGGAAAACGATTGCTTTAGTTTTTACGCGGTACTTATATTTTTTAAGGTTTAAGTAATAACCAGTCGTAAGTTTCTCTCAAAATAAACTATGCTAATAAAAGTATCAATATTTAAACTTGCATTTTTTATCACAATGTTTTATGTATATATTACAAAAAGTTCAGTAGGTATTTTTTTTTTATATAATTAAATAATTTTCCAATTTTACGGATTAACGTGTTTATATCAGTATTTAATAATTGAATACACGACAAAAAGTATACTCACTGCCACCAATGGTTCCTCGATGAGTCTGCCAAGATACTTCTTCTGCTGTTCCTTATTACCGGCGATTATGACTGGTGTTTGCTGGAAGCATTTGCAAAGGTTTGTAAGCCACAATACTATAATAGTTAACAGGTATTCTGGAACGCATCAAATGTAAAATCTTAACAGTTTTCAAAACAATTGAAAAGTGAGTTATATAACTGGATATTAGTGAATTAATATGAACATATCGTGTGGATGAGAAGGAAATTATTGGTGTCGAAAACGTGCAACTGTTGCTAGTCTACCGTTAAGTTTTACAGTTAGTAATTATTATTTTAAAGCTGCAACATTAAATGTAACAGAAATAGCAACAAGTTATGTTACAATACGTTTTTTTAAATTAGGACAATAGTGCAACGTATAAACTTTTTTTATATGTGAGGTATATTTATTTCCCTGCGCCAATAACACGATGCATCGATAAAACCAACATGCCCCAATATACAGCGTCACAAAAACACATATTAGCCCCTACACACACATTTCACAATACATGTACAGTGGCACACATTGCTATGTACGTTTTATCAAATACGAACAGGATCAGAGATTTGAATCATAAGAATTTTTTAAATTAATTTCAAAATTAATCTTGGAAAGCAAGCTCTACTGTTTTATTTACCGATTTACTACACGATATCGAACGCGGATAAATTTATGTTTTGAAAATATATATTACCCGTACAATATTACTTCTTATACTTACATCAATTGTATTCAGGTATTACACCTATAGGTATGTAGTACATATTGTGTTTAAGGCCAAGACCCACAAAGGGTTGTAGCACCGACGGAAGAAGTAGTACATATTTAATAAGAATGATTATTTTTGATGTCTTTAATAATATCGATATATAGTCAGTTTACTGTTACACTAATAATAGGTATATTACGTAATATTGTAACAAAATAACAATGACCTTTGGTGCCAATACATTTTGCTAAGAAAAAATTTCAATGCGCCGTTATTACATCAAGTATTTGACACATAAATCTGTTCCCACAGTTAATTTTACTATCATTAGATATATAAGACAAAATAAGACATTTACTTACCTCAATATTTATAGGTTTAATGAACATATAATCCGAAAGAAAATAGGTAGCTGTAACATGATTTTTTATTATGAATTAATACATGAAAATATGATTCTAATATACTACGGTTTTAATCTACGCTACTGCATGCCACAAAATCCACCAAATACATTGCACTCACGCCAAGGCAACTGGCTTCCATTGCTGTCATGATACCAGTACATCCATAAGCCAACTCTTCAGCCACCAAGCATCCCTCAAAGACGCCCATATTTAGTCCGCCTGTGGATTGCGTCACACGTTACAAGAGGCACAAAGCATTATTTGAACAGGCGTTATTTTGGTAGCTTCCCACGGTGCGCGAAATCTCGAGCTTACTGCATAAACTCGCGGACCTGATGCTTACGATTAGCGGAGGCCTCTGCCTCGAATCTTGCGGGCAGCGGGGCGTTGTTATGCGTTGTTGCTATTTGTTATTATTCGCGAACGAAATACCTGAACAACATCTTTTTAATTCCAATTTATTTCTAACATTTGATCAAAAACATCGACATTTCTATATTTTTACCTTCAATATTCACTTTAATTTTAATTTAATTAATTTTAATTTCTTACCATAGCTGGTTAATTCCTTTCTATTTTTATGGGTCACATCTTTGCTGATCCATTTCGATGTAGTCTCAAAAATTGCTGAAATAATTTGTTCTACATTGTCCGAGGACATTTCGACACATTATAAAATTAAAGTGCACAACACTACAATACGGTCACCGCGCCGCTCGTTACCCGCCATGGCGCCGCTGTTTTCGAGAACCGGTCCATTTGATTATAATGTACGCATAAGATCCCACCGCTCTCACGCCGCCGTCGCTACCGCGCCGCTGCCCGCAAGATTCGAGGCAGAGGCCTTAAAGTTTTATTCATTCTCGCTCGTTAGCTTCTCTAGTTCTTCACTTAGTGTTGAATAACAAAATCTTCAAATGTTTTTTTATTTATTTTTTACTGAGGAGAATAATCACGGATACCCAGTTACCTGAGGGAATATCGCACCTGCACGAACTGACTAATTATTTTAACACGTTTTTATGATATCAGCTTCGCTTGTATCGTAAGTATGTAAGGGAAAAATCTTATAACTTAAGAGCCACATCCTACGGTCCGATTAGTGTGAAGTATACATGTGCAGAGCCAACGACAATACATTATGCGTTTATAATATATTTTAATCTAAAATAAAAGAACTTAAACGAAGCGCTGTATCGTCCCGTTGCTGTCTGTCGTAGGTTAACAAATTCCGCCTGAGATCATGCACTGTGAAAAGCCGTCTTCATAGGGATTCATTTAAGCTTTACATAGACTTTAATTGGGTGCATAGAGCTGTGACAAACAAATACATACAATTATTGCAGCAGCACTGGATTGGTAAAATTTATGCATATTTAGTGTATAAAGAATGTAAAATTTTACAAAGTGAATAACACAATATTTTTGATGACAAAAATTTCTATCAATCCGTGGACAAAGCGAAAGTGTACTGTGTTCTAGTGCATCCTACTGAACAGCGCCTCACTTCCAGCTATTTGTCTTGGGTTCGACGTTGCATAGTGTGTAGTGATTTGTTAATTTATTATTACTCCGATTACTGGTTTACCGCTTAATGGATTTGTTTTGGATGCTTCTCGTTTTTAAAAAAAAAGTTTTTACTGTCATTTTACTCATTAGGTAAAGTACTTTCGATATCAGTTTAAAGTTTTTTGATATCTGTAATAGTTACGGAGTGATCGCCTGTGCACACTTAGCGATTACACCCTGTATATCATCATTATCATTTAATTATTATTGTGAAAACCAGTAAAATCTCGGTGATGAATAAAAGATTTGGTAAGTGATGAGAATAAATAAATTGCAATTTACAAATTACATTATAATTCATAAATACTTGATTACCTGTTTATATTGATATCCTATATCTGTAGACACACCGTGCCATGATTATTAACATAAATATCAAGATAAATAGAGGTTTGAGAAACAAATCGTGTCAACGTGGCCGAATGTCTAGAACATTGGTTCTTATATTCAGTTTAAACGTCTACTTTATCAATCAACCGAGGCAAGTTTAGAAAGACAATACGTTTATTTTGTTTCAATGATTCAGTTCTCTAGTTAAAATAGCCAGAGCAGTGGCTATTAGATTCCCTTCTTTCTGTCTCTCCATATTTTAATATCTCAATATTTATGATACTACGCAACAATGTCATGCAACCATACATTTCTAAACCATTGTTATATTCGTTTGCGGTTTAATATCATAGTTTCTACGAATCTCTAAGGCAGCGTATAGACATGGCTCCCATATATCTATACTCAAATATAATATACGTAGTAGTAAACATATATTTTTCATACTCGATTATATCTATACTCAAATATAATATACGTAGTATACTCAATCATATATCTATACTCAAATATAATATACGTAGTAGTAAACATATATTTTTCATACTCGATTAAAAATCCAATGCGAAATACAAGAGTTGACCTGATTTCGCCAGAAAATATACAACATTATACTCAAAATATATGACACGTTGCAACTCGTGTATTTTTCTGCATACATTTAAAAATACCACGTGATAAAACACGTGGTATTTTAAATTTAAAGGTGGCAACTACTGTCTCCCGGGATTATACTGTATTAATGAGATCAACGAAATATGTGTGAAAATATGCGCTCTATTCGATGATATTATTTCGTTTCGTTGCAACTTGTTCCTTCTTTAATATTATTTTGATATCACCTGATAGTTATCAATGTTGCACATAGACGTTCGTTATGTTTTATATACGTTTTTTTTATATGGTGCTTAAAAGCTCACACAAGCACTTCCAAAAGAGAGACAATTTATTTTGGACATGTATATAAAAGCTATGGCGGTCACTAACCACAACCTCATTTTATTTCATCATGTGATTTGAGTGAGTAATCTTAACTCTTACTATATATGTTCTGTATTCATAATAAAGAGGCACATTCGGCCACTAAAGCCAAACGAGTTAATATTATTTTTATCCTCACAAAACCTTCTATAACACACATAGACGAATCTCTACAGTGGTGACCCCGACGTGATCGATCTCGAATTTCCACAAAGCAATTATTATAACCTAATCAAATTAATAATTGACACTTTCTAGACTTTACTACAAATATTATTACGTGCTTCCGATGCATTATCGGAGATTGATAAGCGAATCCCCCGCTTCGTTAATGTCCTTATTTACAATGCAATGCTTCGGTGATGTTATAACGATCATATTACTTCAGCCCTGGCTAGTTGGTCGGCTGTACGCACATATAAAAAGAAAAAAAATAACCTTTCAAAATATTCAAGGCTTGTAAATTATTCAATCGATGCTTGATTGGGTAACTTTTAGTGTTAAAGTTTTTAAGTGTTTCGGAAGGCATGTTTAGCCAGCTCTATGGTTTTCATTAGATACTAATTTTGAGGCTTTGGATGCTTCAATTACAAATGCGGATCTTCAGCTCCTAGCCGGCTATGCAGTGATGACGCATTTATGGTCGCTGAGGTCTTTCGCTGGTGTGATCGCTTACAATCTGAGGTGTTAGACAAAAATCTTAGCGATAAGCTGTCACGCTACGTCATTTTAAAAATGTATGAAAATGACATTCGGTGCGAAAATGTGTTTAGCGTGACATACAACATCCTTTCACATCGAATGTTAATTCCATATATACCCCTGCCCAGTTTTCATTTTGTATTTATTGTCTTAGACATGGTTGTATTTTAAAGAAATCGTATAGCGTGACCGCTAAATACTAAGATTTTTATCTAGAGGCTCAGTGCTAGTGGCTCGTCTGTTTGCTTACCGGCTATTAACATAAACAAAAGACATTCGCGTTGTAGTAGGTCACTAATCGATTGAAGCCAGTGCTGAAGTTGTCTACTTAACATGTCGGCCATATCAGTAGGGCTTGTTTAACATAATAAGCCATTACCATCAGGTGGGCTGCTCGCCACTTCATTAAACCCCAGCCATAAACCCCGAGGTTGCGAGCCGAGCGATCGATAGCTGAGCGACCTTTCGTTGCCTACTATGGTGCCTTAACCCGCCCATTTGACAATGTAATCTCTACAACTACTATTGTGATTAGAATACTTTGACAGAACAGGGAAATACATTCACAGGCAATTATACATTCACGTTAACGGCTTAAGGTTCATTATTTCTTTTAAAAAATCAATAACTTACTACGTTTTATCTTTTATTCTATAGACATTGAATTCATTAAACATCAGCATCCTGTAATGGTGGAAACTTAATAAAGTTTAAAATAAAAGATCGAAATTAAAAGATAAATCAGCTAAAATAGATCAGGCTTAACCCATGTAGAATACGAATAGGCATTAATTTCGCCCCTCGTTACCCTTAAGTTATGGTGTAATGTTAAAAAATCTCGCCTACTGGTAGCTTTCAACGCGGGCGAAGCCACGGGCATATCTAGTAATTATTAAAGGAAGAATTGACGATATAAAATTTCTTACATCAAATATGATTGTAAACAATTATTACTTAGGTAGTTGCATGGGCTGCAATGCCCAGTTCTCCTTCATAGTAGGTTTGTTTCGCTTCTACCATAAGAAAAGAAATGTAAAAGTTTGTTCAGAAAAATATCGTGTAATTTAATATGATGAGAAGGACAATGTATTATACTAATATTGGACTCATCCTCGTTCCAGCTCACATTTGTCAGACAAACAACGGATGGGTCTACCCAATTTATTTCCTTACGTTTATGAAGTTTCCATGTCCAAATATCATTTATTTTGCAACTGACCTACTAACCCTTTCCACACTCGAGTAACACCCCTCATTATATATCGGGGTTGGAATTTTTAAACTGTTGCAAGTCCTTGTAAAATTTATTGTAGAAATAATTTCGAGAAGCTCAGTTAGAAATTGTGGAGCAATAAAATATTTTGAAAATAAAAACTCAAGACATTTGTTTAAAGCAAATAAAATCAAATATGAATCTCTATTAAATATTACTTCGTTCGTTGATTTTGTTGTCGTTTTGTATTTGGTTAATTTTTAACGATATAAAATCCTGAAAGATTTTCTTTATACTTTCACTACTATTTAATAATTTAGAACTTTCCGTACAGACTACAAAATCTCGATGAATATTTGAATTTAAGTTACTCTATACTATAGTCAAAGTATAAGGTTTAATAATAACAAAGTAATAATGGGACAAGCTCAAAATTACAGTGAACCCAACTCAAATGGATTCATCTTACTCAGTTGATGAAGAAAAAAGTAATTCCCATAGTACTTAGTTATTAATCTCATTTAAAAAATGGAAGAAAGCAGTGATAGCCTAGTGATACGTTGGTCTCCCGAACGGGAGATCGTGCGTTCGAATCCGGTACGCACCACTAATTTTCTAAAAGT
>DWPQ01001585.1:0-11992 GCA_018251795.1 Perichares adela | reverse complement strand
CCAAAGTTAGTAGAGAAAGTGCACCTGCAAACATCGTCGCTCTATCGGGGCGCTACGACCGTGGAAACATGTGTTTCGATGTGAATATTGCGTGATGACAACTGATGATTCTACCAGAAGATTCATGTCAACAAATTGCATTTATCCGGGATTGCGGTTGTTGGAAAGTGTTGTTATAGTGACTAAAAAAGTCTTTAATATAGTTGGATAGTGGCGGCTCAGTTTAACCAATTCGCGACCGTTACTGTCGATCGAGTAAGGCCCTAGAATTCACTTCCGGCGGCGATGAGGGCAGCGATAAAGTTATAATTGTGTTTGCGTGAACCCTGTACCGGGATGGCGAACCCTGCTATCGGGGGCTCCTTTGACTCCAACGACAAATCCAGGTAATACTGATTCATGTATTTTCTTAAACATCGCACAAACAATACTAAAACGAGGATAAATATGATTACCATGCTAGATTTAACTAATTGCTATGACACTGATAAGCTTCAACAGATTGATGAAAGGTTTAAAACAGGAAGTTGACAGGTTTCTATAGAAGCTAGATTAAGTCAACAACACACAAAATGGATATGAAGTGTGTCACCATATTTAGACTGTCTTTTAGTTAATGGGTCCATAATTATCTAAACTGTTTTTCTCATTGATTACAATCCTTGAGTGTAGCAAACATATTTTGTACCTTACTACAGTTTTATTAGAGCTCGATTTCAAATATACTTGGGTTACAATCACATCTATACACATTACTAAGATTCTGAACAGATACAAAAAACAATGCCTGGGTGTTTATATGGTAATCTACCCAATAGTTTTTATCATAAATTTTACACTGTGAACTGTAATTATTATTAGATGGAGCATGAAATGTATTCAGATAGTTTCAATGTCACTGTAAATATATTGAAGAACATGGATTTTTTTAAGTACATTATTATATTGCTTCTCAGAGTGAGGTTACAGATTTGAATCTTCTGTTAGATTTGAGGGATCTAAACTGTTGGTTTTGTTATTTAATTGTACTAATAAATTGGTAATAGGGCAGTCTCTTATTAAGATCTGATCAGGGAAGGCAAACCTTTAAGCAACAACATACAATTTTTTGTAGAGAAACGTTTAATGAGGTAGTAGGTGGGCCAGAAATAAATTGTTTGTATCTATCAACTCAGAATTTGCCTATAGTGGCATTCGGTAGACATGAAGCTAAAAGTGGACTGTGTAAGATTACGCCTGCAGCCCCTATTTCTCGCAGAGGTTTCACTCCGTCTTCTGTAGTTTAAGTTCTTCTCTGGCTGAGCATTCCAAGCTCGCCTCTCTGTCTGTGTGAAGCTGCCAACAGCAAAATGTACATGACATCAGAAACAAACAATAAGGAATACACAAGTTCATCAACAAGGAAATCTTTGAAAATTATTTCCTCCATATTTTCCCTAGTGCACTATGAATTCCATGATCAGTGCTGTGCCTGAAATATTGCATTGCATGCCATCAATGATGTGTGTCATTGGTTAGCCATCCCTGATCCCGGTCATGAATTATGTTACTTTTTTTAAATTAGAACCAAATCCAATTACACTATAGTAGTGTTAGTACTCAGTGACATGACAAATCAAAACAAAAAATACACAAAATAAATTAAAAACACCATAGAAATAATATTACATATTTTTATTGTAACACAGGTTCTCCACCTAATATAGGGGCCTATGCCACAAGTTCATTTGATCTACATGTTGATTGAATAAATAACTTTTAATTAAAAATTTTTTCATTGTTGTAAAAAAGGTTCTTGCATGTTACCTAAAATGAGACTGATTTGGTGAGGTTAGGTTGTCTTATTGGTTACAAACATTGTTTTTACATCATTTCATATTGCCCATTGTCGGCTCAAACTGTGTTATCTCTTGTAGTAACAATCTAATTGTCTATAGATAGTATGTAACAGTAACTGTTTGTGTCTGTGAACTTTGTTTATTTAATCTGGTTTGTTTATATAAGTCTTAATTTCATTCAGCATATATTTCGAGAGCTCCCATGTATTAGGTTGTAATGCAAAGAATGTGATTTTTCAGGGGCGCATTTTTGTGAATGTTATCGCTTATTGGTGTTTAGACGTTGCAAATGTTTATCAATTGAAAAACTCATTAATTAAATTTAGTATTCTAATTTTGTTTTTAAGAATATGTAATATAGTATAATGTGTTTTTAATGACAATAAAATAATAGATTTGCAAAACTGTGTTCCCGACTTTATGTCTAGGAGCCATTGATGTATAACAACCCCATAATTATCCCATTGGCTTAAACTGGCACAAGTGTGGTTTGGCAGACTTCACACATCCTTTATGCATATTACTGAGAACTACGAAGTATGCAAGTTTCCTATCAATGTTTTCCTTCAATGAAGCAAGTGATCATTTGTTACTGATACATCTTTGATAATTATTGGTGGGTGCAGGATACAATCAAGACCAATCCCATTCAGGAAACCAATGTTCTAATCTCTAGGCTATCAATGCTAAAATAGTTTACAACCTATTCTCAGACCTACTGAATATACATACAAAATTTCATAAAAGTCAGTCAAACCCTTACAGAAGAGTTTGGCAACTAACACTGACAATTCAATTCAAATTCATTTATTCCAAGTAGGTTTTTACAAACACTTTTCGAAAGTCAGTTTACGCCATCGCTTCAGCAAGTCCCTACGATGAGTAGGCCCCAGAAGAAGAAGCGGCAAGAAACTTCCAGGGGGTATATTTTCGCACTCACATTTCTGTAAATGTGTTCTCTGTAGAACACTTATGACAATCTTATTATTAATCACGCTATGCTTTCCTATTTACCTATTTGTATGACAAACTCATTTCACACACGAAAATTTCTATATATAGATATAGTTAATAGTTTATTCTAAATAATAACACTAGACAGCTCGGATTGCAATGGAACCATACGGTGTCACAGATACTTGCATCTTTCCGTTTTAAAATATTAGCATAGCGATGAGATTTAACGAGCGGCCCACATTGAACAGGTTAACTGTCTCGTCAATAAATACGAGCTCGTACACCGGTTTATCTGGGTTTATTGGCTCGCGAAATATTTCACGCTACGTTTAACGTTCCGTACTTCCGATGGAGAAACGTAACCCTTGATCCTATATCACGTGACTTTATTTTATACTATCTGGCTCCCCTAAAAGTGTAGCGACGATCGGTTATTCGAACGCCTGTTGTATCTCAAATAGCAAGTCACCTATCGTTCTAATAGTTTTGCTGTGTAAATTATTCGAAACTATTACCAGTTTTCCTGTAGGAATGAAGCATTTTTCAGCGGTAAAAAGTAGCTTATGTTCATCACGGCTAATGTCGGTTTCTAATGGTAAAAGAATTTTTCAAATCGGTCCAGTAGCTTTGGAGCCTAGTCAATACAAATAAACAAACAATCAAATTTTTCCTCTTTATAATATTAGTATAGATTTCCTGTTTATTAGACCTGTGTTTAATTGTTTGCAAATATAAAATTACTTCCTGGCTCTAAGAACTGAACAATTTATTTACTAGCTGTCCCCTCGGCTTTGTCCACGTGGAAATCAGTGTCACCAAGTTTTTCTAGACTAAATCCCAAATCCGTGGAAATTCTAAGATAAAATATATAGCCTATTTGGTGCTCCACAGCGTCCTCTACCTTCCAGTGAAAATCCTGTCAAAATCGATTCAGCAATTCCAGAGATTAGCCGAAACAAACAGATAGATAGAAAGACAGACAGACAATAATTATAAAATATAGTTATTACGATTACTATGTATCGTGTATAATATACAGATTAATATAGTAAAAATCGATTATTTCAATTTCGTTAATTTTTATAGATTTAATCTTTTTATTAAATACCTAATACAAAGTGGTATAAAAGGCGGGCTTAATGCTAAAAACATTCTCTACCAGCCAACCTGTGGCCTAAGCAGATACAGACTATGATGACACTAAATACATCCTTACCGTATATCTGTTGGTCGTTCTGAAAACCAGCAACAGTGTTCACCCCGCGGCCTTATCCTAAGAGTTAACCCCTATCACCTGTATAATATTCTATTGGTTTGTATTAACAATTCTTTATCACATTGTAGGTAAATTACATATTTTTTTCATTTCTTTCTTTACCAGTATTCTGCTTTTTATTACATTACGGAATTCTTTTCCACGCGAGTCATTATCGGACTTTACCGGTTATTATTGAATCCACAATGCCCGAGATAGATTGCTAGTCTGGGAAAAGTGATCGTCAAACTAGTACGAGCCGTGGACCTTGCAGGTAGGTGAAGAAACGTTGTTGTCATGGACATTTTGCTGTTGGCTCTAGCGGCCTTTACAACTTCTGGACAAAGGCAAACTTGGAGTGATCAGTCAGATTACAACTTAAACTAGCGACAAGGTGGTGAACCCCTGAACAACGAGGGTTGCGAGCGTATTAAGGTCATCCCCTGTGATGTTAAAAGAAACAGAGGGTGGCAGAGGCGCCATATCGTGCAGAGACTTTAAAAAAAACTGGATACGCAACGAAAGCATCCATACATTTGATTATTCAGTTTAAGTGGTGCGTGCGGAGGTTTCGGAAATTGTCATGTATTTTAACATGACAGACACTTGCATGACCATTTGAACATGCATGTAGCTGAACTCCGAAACTTTTTCAGTTTTTAAACGCACGCGAATGCATTGGCTGAATAGGCGCAAGATTTATTCGACTTTCGCAAATATTCGATTTCGTTTTGAATATTCTTATGTATAACGTCTTATACACGATTTTGATTGCGTGACTATTACCTTATTACAGAAACTGAAAAATTGGTCTAAGTTAGACATTAGGCAGGATAGATTTAAGGGAATTAGCCTTTACCTGATACTAAAGAACTATGTTGAAAGAAGCAATAGAATTGACCATGAATAAGTGATTTCGAGATTACGCTGTGCTGTACAGACATCCTTTTTTATATAACCTTTGAAGGGTGCCCAGTGCCGTGGGACCAATCTCCAGAGAAACGCAACCAGAGTCCTCAGAACGAGGTGCCCTTTCGTAAGGGCCATACACCGCAACGGATTAACCGCTCCCTCGCAAATCATCCCTATTCTCGACAGTTCCCGGCCACACGTAACGTTGTCCTTCTCAGGGCTGGTGGATGGTTCCAGCTAACACTAACCGCCCTCAGTTCGGAAAGCCCCTTTTAGTCACCTCTTACGTCAGGCAGGGGATACGGTAGCTCGTATTCTTGTCCTCCAATAGGAGGGATTTAACATCAAAGTCTCGTCCATTAATCAACACAGACACACTGAACATGCTGTGGAGGTGAACTTCAATATAAGGATGAATGGAATACTTTTTACCCTAAAATAATTTTGACTATATCTATACTATTATTATAAAGAGGAAAGATTTGTTTGTTTGTTTATTGGTATTAAATAGACTCCGAACCTACTGGACCGATTTGAAAAAAAAATTTACCATTAGACTCCGACATTAATCGTGATGAACATAGGATACTTTTTACTGCGGAGAAATGCTTCATTCCTACGGGAAAACGGGTATTAGCTACAAATAATTTACATAGCAAATCGATTAGAACGATAGGTGACTTGCTATGTGAAAATCAGGCGTTTGAAAAACCGATCGTTGCTACACTTATAGGGAAGACAGCTGGTCACTTTTTGATCTCACCCGAAGTCCATTATAGTAATCGTTGTTAAATCAATTGCCATGACGCTGAAGTGAACTGCATTGCTATATAAATCCTTCTCGTCTTTTTTACTCAATGATTCAAAGCCACAATAGTCTGACGGGAAAATGATTCACCGGCCTACTACGAAACTTACAATCTGTTCCAAATACGTAATTTGGTAGTATCGTTGAGGAAAATACACTTAGCATAATTAATGTTTTATATTAATTGTACTGAAACTAATAAAATAATTAGCGAAGCACTGTCGTAATTTAAATAATTAACTAATTATTTTTATGGTAAAAAGATATAAACTAACTAGTTGACCCCGCAAATGTTGTTTTGCCATTTAAAATAATAAATTAGCATTTTTTGAAATGCTAACGTTAATGACTTCATAGCCGCCTATTATCGGATGGAATCGTAGTCAAGCACTAACTTATCTAAAAAAAAAGTAATGCTTACCAAAATATATTAGTAAAACCTACATCTAAATCGGAGATTAGCGTGCTCAAACGAACCGCTTCGGCCGTATATGATACCAGAGTTTACCAAACGTGATGAAGGGTATCAGAAAAATAATAAATCCTATCACTTGGATACCAGTATCCTGCAACGATAATTTTTTCATCGTATGATACTGGTTTCCAAACTCTGGAATCATACACGGCCAAAGGGAAACGAACAGACAAAAATGTAACAATCATTGTGAGGTGGTATTTTTATTGGGTGGCATTTTCTCATATACTAGTAGTAGTAGTCTCATATATTACTTCATATATATTTTTTCTTCATATAGATTAATATATTATTGGTATATGTACCGTGTATACATACATAAGCATTTAGTTAAAATCGGTTATTTTAATATTACAAACAGACACTCCAATCTTATTTAGTTGTACAGATGAGTACGCATAGTATAACACATAACAGGGTGTAACGTTACGTTTGACTTGTTCCAGCTGGTACTTTGGCGTGCTGTCGAGGGCCGAAGCCACGCGGCTGCTGCTCAACGAGACCGAGAGCGGGGTGTTCCTCGTGAGGGACTCCCGGACTATACACGGGGACTTCGTGCTATGTGTCAGGTGTGTACACTTCTTTGCTATTGATTACACCGGTGTTCACCCACCAGGGGGGCAATTTGACAGTTAAAGGGGGGCGATTCGAAAATGGAGTCGACATGAATTTAAGCCTTTCGCTCCGGACCATTTCATTCAAAATTTTTGTTTAATGTTTAAAATTTTGCATGTTACATATTGGGCACAAAAAAATTAAGGTTAAGACCGGGCCTGGCACAATAAAGGTTGGGAAACACTGGATTAGATGGAAGTCTAATCGATGGACGCCTTTTGTGTGCATTATTTTATGTGTTCTAATTTGATTGTGGTGTGCACAATAAAGTATATTGTATTGTATCATCCACCCCTACTTCTATTTTATCCTAGATCTAAAATTGTATTTCAAAAGCTTTACAGGCAACAAGTCTAGTTAAATATTTATTAAGAAATAATCATACAAGACAGTACAAATACTGTTTAATGAACAAAAAAAGATGAAAAAATACATCAACAATTTTTGCATGTCTCCAGCAAGTCATCATCAAAGTTATAATCTTCCTGATACAAGAGATCTTAAGGTGATGACAAAATCTCACATTCTACCTCTCTACCGACAGAGAGGACGACCGCGTCTCCCACTACATAATAAACCGGGTGGTATCGGCGGACGGCACCACCCGGTTCCGGATCGGCAACCAGCTGTTCGCGGACATGCCGGCGCTGCTCTCGTTCTACCGTCACCACTACCTGGATACCACGCCGCTGGTGAGACCGCTGCCCCAGGCCAGCGCGCAGGCCGCCGCGCCGCCGCCCCACCAGCCGCATCAGGTGTTGGAGGTCGTCATCGCCAAGTTCGATTTCGATGGCAGCGTGAGTTTTTTTATTTTTTTATTTGGTAAAACAACGCACCTTTAAAATTATAGTGACCTAATCCAAAATTTATCAAGAATTAGTTATGGTCATAGTCTGCAAAATTAGGACCCACTTTCATTACATTAAACCAAGTGACGTATTTAATATTGCTTATTCATTGGTTGTCAATTCGTTGGTTTTCAATGTTCATAAGTGCTCGGCGTATCATTTATTTGGTCATTCACTTGATGTAATTAAATTTAGTGTAAAAATTAAGGGTTGCATGTATTTTTTGATTGAATATCTTATAAAGTAATGAAATAAAATTATATCTGAAAATGAAAAAAAAATGTTTGGTGTGGTTTACCCTTATCACTTAAGGGTATGAAACATAGATAACCGATTCTCAGATGTCGCGAATATACGTATGAAATTTCATACAAATCGGTTAGCCAGTTCGGCAACTAACACTGACACGAGAATTTTATCAAAACACACTCTCTTTAAGCTTAGGCTGAGTCAAAGTAATGTTTATAGATACGAAAACTGTGTTAGCTTGAAACTTTAGTTTGAGATAAGGCAAAGTACCCTTTGTATATCTGAGCTTTAGAGTCCTTCAAAACAATAGCCCCTCTCACTTGGTTTCCCGAAAGTTATTCGTTACTAATTCAGCACTAACCAAAACAATTGTTGTAATGTTTTATTAGTCATTGTAAATTGCATTTTTACGCCACAGTATCGATTCATTGGTGGGCTTTTCCAGTTTTATGTATTCAAACATGCCATATATGTATACGGACTAAATAGATTAATATATAATCTGTAGGTACTAATATTATAAATGCGAAAGTAACTCTGTCTGTCTGTCTGTGACCTGATCACGCCCATTTGGACCGATTGTGATGAAATATCATATGGACATATTTGAAGGTATAGGGATGAAAATAGGATACATTTTTCCATTTTTTTTAGTTTTTCCAGGAATTTCATTCATAAAATAAAACAATGTTCTACAAAAACATTGGCCTAGGCCAATCGCTGCTTTTCCGGGCAGTACTAAGTCTGCCGGGTTTATTAGTTTATTATGATAACATGCTAATAGAGGCTAATAAATATTAACAGTCATCCCAATTTTTTTATTTATTACAAATAAAGTATTTTTCCTGAGAAGGGTTTGTTTTTGGTGATAACGTTAATGGTAATAATTACCATTTGTAATTAATGGCGTTAGGTGGTGAACAATTCATCAAACATCAAAATTACAAGCGTGAGACGCAAAAAAAAAACATTTAAGTCACCTACAACGTGACACAATGATTATTTATACAAAAATATTAAAAATAATGGAGGTGAAATGGGTTCATACTCAGCATATGACCGCACGATGACCACGGCTGGTTTTCAGAGTGATCCACAAGTCGTGGTGTTCGCACGAGTATTATAAACAATTTTATTATTTCGCATAAAAAATTCAACCGTTGTAAAACAGAATTTTGACGCTCGGAAATAATTCAAGTATGAAGCGTGATCAGCACCGACATAAATAGATGTGATATCCGCATTCCCTGATGACTAAACGGTGTATACGGTGATGATTATTTCATATCTAATTCCATACTGGACGGTGAAATTTATAAATAACACAAAAATTCGCATCTGTTCCGCGTGTCAGCGTGTCTAAACAGACCCAGACATCTGGTTCTCTGCCCTCGTATTTTAACTATGTCTATTGACTAAATACGATGGACTGATGTCCTGAAGAAGACGGAGGGTACCCGCTGGATTCTGAAGGCTCAGGACCGGACAGAGTGGCGCAAGTTAGGGGAGGCCTATGTTCAGCAAAGTACTATAAAGGGATGATGGATGGATGGATTGACTAATTATTTCACTATGGACCTATGGTGGTACTCCAAACACACTTAACAATGCCTTTGATTTTATGAGATCGTAATGATAAACAGGTTGGTGGAATTTAAAATAGCGGTTTGGTTTAATAATAAAACCCTAATACATAAAAAACCCTTTTTTATTTGACAGAAAAGTAGCGTATTTTTTCAGCCCAAGACCTTCAAGAATCTCCATATTATTATGTAATTACATCACAATCGGTTCAGTGGTTTATCCTTGATCATGTGAAAGACAGACAGACCGAGAGACAGACAAAGTTACTTCGCATTTATCTCGCATCATAATTGATATAGATTTTATATGATTTTGTATTTTTTTAATCAATATTTTTTTAAGCACATCATACTTTCAGTCCGTCAGATTTAATACGTGGAGTGTAAAGTTTTCCTACAAATGACTCCCTACTTAAGATAGTCCAAAATAGTATTGCTAAAAAAAATTGTTAAAAAAACATTATGGAATATTAACATTGTTCATAGTACCCAGTACTCACACATTTTTAGGTGAGTACTAAAGTCAAAAATAGATCCCACAAGCTTTCAACTTGAGGTATTCCGAATGTTTTTTGTTATTATTTGGTGGCTGGTCAATAAATAAATAGCGTGTTAAAAAATGATTAGTCAACACATCATTTTACATGTGTGCGTCAAAACCCACAAAAACTTACAACCATCGAAATACTTAGAAATGCGAGTTTTTTCCTAATTTATGTGCTAAATAAAACTGGAGCGATGTTTTGTATAACAAAATGGGTTGTCGAACTCTTTACGTGTGGAAACAGACTAAACACTACTGATATAGACATAATGGATGTCTGCCAATTTATGTTTTTGTTAATGTTGACTACTCTGTGAGCGAAGAGTACCGGGATCAATTCCTAGCCAGGGCAGACATTTTATGTGACGGAGAGGTGTTTGATCCAATTCATGACGTTAGATATAGGTGTTAGGCTACCGCTCCCGAAAACGATGTACTGATTGATGATGCTAATGATGACGATAAAAAAAAACGATTGGAATAAAAAAAATGCTAAATACGTTTTTTACCTAATCACGGCGCTGGACGTATGAAGTAAATGTTTTTTTTTTCATACACATCGATACAAGAAAATAAAATTGGAGTGTCTGTCTGACAAGTACTAGCTTGCCCGCGGCTCTTCCCGCGTGGAAATCAGTGTGTCGCAAAGTTTATCCCGCCGGAATTCTAAGATAAAAAGTAGCCTAAGTTACTCCTTATTACATCAACTATCTTTCAGTGAAAGTCCCGTCTAAATTGGTTCACCCGTTTCGGAGATTAGCTGCAACAAACAGATTTACAAGACAGACAAAATTGTAAAACTATTATTTTGGTATATGTACCGTGTATAACATTAAACATAATAATATCATATAATAACATAAATGCATATGCATTTAGTTTAAAGCGATTATTTTAATAATACAAACAGACACTCAAATTTAATTATGTAGTATAGATGTTTATTAATAAGAACTTATGTGATCCGTAAGACATTTAAAATAAAAGACAAATATTAACATAACATGTTTGTGTTTACCCAGGACGCAGACGACCTACCGTTCAGACGCGGCGAGAGGCTGATGGTGATCAACCGTGACGAGGAGCAGTGGTGGACGGCCAGGAACAGCGCCGGGAACACCGGCTCCATCCCGGTTCCCTACGTGCAGAGGGTAAGTACACACACACACACATGTATAGAGCTAACACATTTGCTTGTTTAAGTGTTTTGTTGCTCATGTATACAGGGTGTTCGGCTTAAAACGAAGACAGACGAGAGCACTGATGAGTGATGATGATGAGTGAAAACAAAATCAGTTTTGATGAAAAAAGAAAATTAATAAAAATATCTATCAACCTGTATATATAGAGAGATAGCTTAGTAAGTCGAACGTTGCTCTCCAGTATAACACGGCCTACATTTGTATCCTGTAGGTTACACAAGCGACTTTTAAACCATGTGTATTATTGTGTATATTATAAATTAGTTATGCTTCACTTAAGAGATCAAGAGGAATCCTGCATATTAAAGAGTTACTCACAACGATCTCAAAAGTGTGTGAAGTCTGCCGCCCGCATTTGACCTGCGTAGTGGACCGTGGCCTTAAAACACTCTCAGTGTGAGCGGAGACCTGAGTCCAGCATTGAAAGAAATGCGTCGAGATGATAATGATGAAACGAAACACGAAACGTCAAAGTTAATAATAAGTAGATCACTTCAATGAATAAAATACACAAATAATTGTTGTTTGTTTCTGATGGACGTTCTGCTGTTGGCCCTAGCGGCCTTTACAGCTTCACACGGACTGAAATACGAGCTTGGAATGCTCAGCCAGGAAGAACTTAAACTAGCGAAGAGGGGGGAAACCTTTTCGAAAAATAAAGGCTGCGAGCGTCCTAAGGGTACCCCCTATGGGGTTCGAACCTCGG
>DWPQ01001584.1:0-11996 GCA_018251795.1 Perichares adela | reverse complement strand
TTGCTAGCTAGTTAAGAGTACACGCGACGCGGATGGCAGTTGTATGTGCACTAATTAAAACGCTTATGTCTCGTGCGCGCGGTACTCAAAAATGCTGACAATAAATATATGTACGGCGTTAGCCTGTACATGCTCCCGGGGAACTTAAAAATAGATTAATTATGAATCTAAGATGAAGATGAGAAAATTCAAGTAGCATTATTTAGTAGGCTAGAATGAAGATGTGACAATATGATAAACAATATAAAGTTAACATTAAGATGATACAATAGGTCCTTATAAATTTCATTCACTGAAACACTTGTTTACGCTGATCAGGCACGGTACCTTGATCGCGTTTTCTCGCACTTTCACTTATTTCACTATAAACAACACTTAGATCACTGTTCACATTCTGACTACTGGTAGCCTTGCTACCTGTCGGTAGCCTCTCGTCGACCGCTGCTTGTCTTGGTAGCGTCTGCGATGGCACGCCAGCTACGTGCCAGCGACGCCGCAAACGCCTCCACACGAATATCGCTCCCACGATGCTCACCGCCCCAAACAAAAGATAAATCGCAGCGTAGTGGTGAATGTCGTGGACTGATACATCGGTTTCCACAAGATCAGCTTGCTTCTTTACATTTTGGATACTCTGGTTGATTTTAGCTAGCTCTTCCTTTCTAGTCTCGGCATCAGTATCAGTGATAGCAAGCAATGGAATAGATAAATTGATTAGACGATTTATTGGCGGTACATCCGTGACGATTATCTCTGGTCGCACATGAACAGTGTTCGGTTGCAGAAGTTTGTGTGAGTAAATAATAGTTTCGTCCGTTTTTATCATGCAATCGTCCGATGTAGCTAAGCCGGCACGCGCTAGTCGATAAGAGGTAACCTGATTCACTCCACAGTGCACTCGCACGGTGCACTGATCGCAACAAAAGTACAGATACGTATTAAATCTGTTTAAGCTGACCCACCTATTATCGCACGGCGCCGTTGTGTATTGGCACGTCCTTGTAGTGTCAGCGGTTTTGCAAAGGTCGTAATCGCCTCTCAGCTGATGAATAGGTGACTGTAGATAACACATGTAAGTATTTGATTCATGGCGTTGACATTCACTTACTTGTTGGTCAGTTATTATAATGTAAGTATCCTTTCGTAAGTTAATCGCTACGTGTTCTGATTTTGGTATTATAGTAATTATAAGATTATTTTCAGTTTCATGAGGGATCGGTATAAGTTTATATAATTCGTAGGTATCTCTGCTTATAAGAGGAATTCGTATTTCGAATAGTAGGTAGTCCGGTAACATTCTAGTTTTAATTTTAAGTAAAGAATATATGTTACGTAGATCGCTATGGATGTTATTTATAGGTAGATTGAGATCGGACGGTAGCTGAGTAGAAATTATGCTGAGCTCATGCAAGAGTTGTTCAGGAGTAATGAGATGCAGATTGAACTTTCCGTGGTAGATGTCAGTTATTTGGTCTAATAACATCCCTTGAACCTCCCTTAGATTATTTAGCATATTGCTGGCTGCGAGAGCTCCAAGAGAAAGATCAACTCCCATGTTATTACGGTTGATCTGGCTCGCTAGATTGTCAAGTGCTGCATTGAGAGTGTTCAAGTTTTCATATATAACTTCGTGATGATTGTTCATTGATTCTTCAGTGCGTTTAAGAAGGTTGTATTCAGATTCCACGATTGATGTTTGATTTTTCCATAAGCCTGCTAGATATTTCTGATTAGAGCGGATTTGTATTATGTCTCGCTGGTATTGTTCTGCAAACCGCTCGTCCAATACGCCAAACAAGTAATTCGATAGATAGCCGACTCCGTTGATTATTCCACGACGCCGTCTGGGCCGTGTGCTACCATGCTGTGTAAGTAACATCTGATTATAGTATTGTAGTTCCGAGTGGCCGTGACGTAGTTGGGTCAATAGTACATCACAGTTTGACGTGTGATTTAGTATCACACAGGTTCGGTTAAGGTGTTTCAAATATTTTTGTAGCGCAAAAGATCCTTGCCAAAACGGTTCCATCTCATAGTACACTACGAGCTTCCACTCATCTTGAACAAATTGTAGATTCGAGATTTTATCAAAGTATAACGTTTGATTACGATCCAGTTGATGCGCATGGAAATCGCCTTTAGTAGTTGTAAATATATTCATAAACAAGATTATATACAACAACATTGTCGTGATGCTCATACGTTTTGTTTTCTTCACACCAGTTGCAGTCGCTGACGTGGCTGTGATGATTGGCTCAATCGTGTCTTCTTGGCGCACTGGTAGGACGGATAATTTTAATACTGGCCTCTTCACGTAACCACTCTTTGTTTTCAAAGTAACTACTCTTACGATGCCATCGCTGCCGGGATGTATCTCTACCACTCTACCCATTGACCACTTTCCTGGTGGCAGAAGGTCCTCGTGGATACATACCACATCGCCAATTTTTATATTCGGCTGTCGTTTGAACCACTTGCTTCTCACAGTTAATTGAGTTAAGTACTCGTTTTTCCATCTCTTCCAGATATCTTCCAGTAGCTTTCTAACTAGTTGCCACCTAGTTCTCGCATCCCTCTCAGTTTCAACTACAGTTAGATCTGCTCTGCATGCAAGAAAGTGTGCTGGTGTCAACACCTCGAGGTCTTCGGGATCTTCTGTAAGTGGACAAAGCGGCCTTGAGTTGAGACACGCTTCCACCTGAGCTAGAAGTGTTGAATACTCTTCGAAGGTTAGCTTCTGTTGACCAATCACCGGTTTTAAATGACTCTTGATGCTACGTATTCCTCTCTCTTGTAATCCGGAAGCGCTAGGCCACCGAGGAGCATTGAAATGCCACTCGATGTTCATATCTGTGATCTCCTTCATAAAATCTTTGTCAATAATTTGTTGTAGCTCAAAGTATTCCTCCTGTATATTTCGATTACCCTTGATGAAATTGGTACCGTTATCGCTATAGACATGGTGGGGTGCACCACGTCTCGCTGCCATCCTCCTCAATGCCGATAGAAATGCTGCACTGGATAAATCTGATACAAGTTCTATGTGTACAGCCTTGGTCACCATACACACAAATAGCACGATGTACCCCTTAGTTGTTTTAATACCCCTTCCACGGTTCGCTTTTATGTCTATAAATCCCGTTAAATCCACTCCTGTGTGAAAGAATGGTGGTGCTCGAGTCGTCCGCGGCTCAGGAAGAGAGCCCATCAATTGATACTGATGTTGAGGGTTATGTTTTCTACAAGTGACGCAGTTTCTTAGTTGCTTCTTTACCGCTCTGTTTCCTCCTACGATCCAATACTTCTGTCTTATATAGCTAGCTGTTAGCCGAGCACCTCCATGGAAGGTTTGCTTATGCGCTTCGTCAATTATCAGGGTTATCAAGCGGCAGTTATGAGGTAATAGGGCGGGGTGTTTAGTTTCTAGTTTTAATTGAGATTTTTCTAATCTTCCTCCGACCTTCAGAATGCCATCCCGATCGATAAAAGGGTTAAGGTTTAATAACCTGCTATTCGCTTTAACTGTAATCTGCTTGCTTAAGGATTTAATGTCGTCGCTAAATTCATAAGCTTGCACGTGTTTTATAATAAGTAGCTTCGCATTGTGTAATTCTTGTAACGTTAGATAGGTAGGTAATTGTTTACGTTTCATGTTCATCGCTCGCTGTATCCATGCCACAATGGAAATTATTTTTGTAATCGAATTATGTCTAAGTAAGAGCTCATTAATAATGCTGGGTTCTGTAGAATCTGTTTGAATAACGTTTGATTGCTTCCCTCGTTCCTCTATATCTGTTGTATATACTTCTTGCTCTTCTTTTCGCTTAAATGTTGTCAACCAAGTTGGTCCTTTCCACCATAAGGTGTTTTCACATAACTGTGAAGCTAGCTGACCCCGACTTGCACAATCAGCGGGGTTTTCCGTTGATTTCACGTAACTCCAACAACTTATAGGCATTATTGGAGTGATAAGCTTAACTCTATTGCAAATAAATGGTTTCCATCTTCCCGGGTGACCCTGTAGCCAACCCAAAACTACTTTTGAATCACACCACCCAAAAATTTCCGTTTTGTATGTCGATAAGGTTTGTAAAATTTTTGTCATTAATTTAGATAGTAATTGCGCTCCACTTAGCTCTAACCGTGGTAATGTGATCTTTTTAGCTTGCGGTACGAGTTTCGTCTTCGCGGCCACTAAAGTAACCAATGTTTTATTTTCCTTCTCAATCCTCGCGTAGACAACACACGCATACGCCCTCAGTGATGCATCACAGAATCCATGCAGCTGGATGCAGTCTCCCTCACCGCTTCCTATCCATCTAGGTACTGTACAGTGCTCTATGTTATCTATATCCGACCTTAGTTTGATCCATTGTATCAATATATTGTCTGGCACGGGATCATTCCAGAGCAGCTCCGTTTTCCAAATCTCTTGAAATAATAGTTTTAAATTCGTTAGAACTGGAGCTAGCCATCCAAGAGGATCAAATATTTTTGAGATTTCGCTTAGTAAAATTCGCTTTGTCGGCTTAGTCGTAACATCCTTGCACAATTGGTGTTTAAAAGCGAACGTATCCTCCTTGACTTTCCAGGTGAGACCCAATGTTTTTGTGGTGGTGGAAGGTGCACCCCGCAGACTCCAGTAATTAATTTAAGCTTGTTACTAATCGTTGACCATCTTCGATTGAGTGGGCCCCCGTCAAGAGATCATCCATAAATAGGTCTTCTTCTAAAACCTTACACGCGACCGGAAATCTTTTTCGCTCGTCTGCTGCGAGCTGTTGTAACGTCATCATTGCTAGAAACGGTGCTGCTTTTAATCCGTACGTTACAGTTGTTAATTTATATGATTTAAGTGGCTCGCAACATGTATCCCGCCAGATATTTTTTTGGAAAACCTGATCTTCTTCCTTTACCATAATTTGGCGGTACATCTTCTCAACGTCTGCTGTCACTACGTATTCGTACTGTCGCCACTTGATGATAAGTGCTTGCAAATCCTTTTGTAGGTTTGGTCCGCGAAGCATGACGTCATTAAGACTCACTCCCGTAGTCGTCTTAGACGATGCGTTGAACACAACTCTGAATTTATTTACGTTACCTTCCCCAGGCTGCTGTACACAGTGATGTGGTAGGTAGCAACCCTGGGAGGCTGACGCCTCAGAACCACACGGTGTCATATGACTCAAATCTCTGTACTCTGATATAAAGTTCCTGTACAGACTCGCTAGCTGTGGCTGTCGTATTAGCTTTTTCTCAAGATTAAAGAATTGCGCTCCCGCTATATTTTTTGACAACCCTAACATTTTTAATTCCTCTGCTTTTAACGGCAACCTTACCACGTACCTGCCGTCATGTCTACGTTCTGTGGTCGCCTTATAAAATCTCACACACTCCTGATCTTCGCTAGATAATTCTGAGCCATCCTCAATATCCTCTACTTCCCAAAACTTCTTGATATCATTGATATTATTTAAAACTACATTACAGTGAAAAGTTTTCATCATACTTCCACATAGAATCCATCCTAGCTGCGTTTGTTGTATGATAGGTAGTGAACTATCCTCGGACTTTATTATGCCACCTAACATAATTAAAGAATAAATATCTGCCCCGAATAATAAGTCAACACGACGACTGACATTAAATTCGGGATCCGCTAGCTGAACACCGCTCAAGTGTGACCACTCGGGCTTGGTGAATGATTGAGTTGGGAGGTTTTTAATTAAGTTATTCATTACTAGTGCTTCTGTATTAAAGGAAAATTCATTGTAAAGTGACGAACATTCTAAATCTATAACCTCTTGCTGTTGTTTTGCTTTTTGCCTATGCCAAACACTACCCCACTACAACCCTTACGTTTGATACCTAACAATTGAGCTACATTTTCCGTAATTAATAATATTTGCGATCCCTGGTCTATCCAAGCGCGCATTATGTACTTCGAACCGTTGGCTGCAGTAACACAAACTAAGGCTGTTGCTAGAAGAACCTGCGACTCATTTCCCTGAGACACATGTGTTGTACTTGACACGTGTTTCTGCGTTTCAAAGGAAGTCGATGGTTGACTTAGTTGGCATGCTTCGTGTAATAATGTATGATGCTTACATTTACAATTGCGACATCGTTTATTCGAAATACATTCCTTTCCATTATGATCGAATAAGCAGTTTTTACATATATTCATTTGATTCACCGTTTTAAGCTTTAAATTGTTCGGCATGTTCATAAAATTTTTACATTGATACAGTAAATGATCCGATTGTTTACAAAGAAGACACTTGAAACCACATCCGTTCGCAGTCGGTTTCCAAGTGGGTTTCGTATTATTGTATGACGCAAAATGCTTCTGATTGAAGTTATTTGATTTAAAGTTATTTAAGTTACTTTTAGGTATGTTTGATTTAGAAGTAGACTGCTCGCATTTTCTACGGGATGCTTCTAAGGATGTAAATTTAAATTCTAGAAAAACAATAAAATCTTGTAAGTTAGGAAGTTCCCTCGGGTTTTTCATAGATTCGATGTAATCTGCGTGAGTGTCCGGGTCTAGCTTTTGTGATAAAAGATAAACTAAAATAGGATCCCACGTGGAAGTATCAACCCCAAGGTTCTTTATAGCGTTTAGATTTTCTAAGATGGAATCATGAAGCTTTTTAATGTGTATCAGTGATGGCTGTTGAGCGTTTGGAATATTTAATAATAAATTCATATGAGCTGTAAATATTATTTTCTTGTTATTATAGCGATTATTTAGGATTTCCCAGCACCCAGAGTAGTTTTCCGTACTTACGGGTATATGACGTATTAAACTCTCCGCTTCTCCCTTCAGCTTGCTTTTTAAAAACTGCATCTTCTGAGCGCACGATAAAGATGGATTGTTATGAACCGCCTCACAAAAGAGATCCTTAAAAGAGGTCCGCTGATTGTAGCTACCCGTAAAGATAGGTATGTCCATGACTGGCGTGGATCTCTCTCTATGAGATACCGATGACATCTTTCTGTTAATGTTTTTCTTTAAATTAGAGTAAGTTTCCTCATGCATACAAAATACTCCCTGATAAGAAGACTCCTCGCCGTCCAACTCTGCTTCAATTTCCCAATGAAGAGAATCAATTGCAGACCAGCGAGACTCTAAAATCTTCAAAGTATCGTCAAACTCCCATTTTTCATTAATATTATTCACATCAATATTCGCTACCGTCCGTGAGAAAGCTCTAAAGTTGATATACTGCTTCCGTAACATATCATCACACCTACTAGTTACCCCTCTAGATACCTGCTTTTGCTGATGCTGTATGGAACCCTCCACCGGTTCCTTGCTATCCACTGGTGACGTCTGGCTTCCACCTGCTGGTTGGTTGCCAGTTTCCTGGTTGTCTGCTTGCTTAAGTGTCCCAAACTGACCAGTTACCTGCGCGGCTGAGGCTTTAGCAACCCGAGACATAAACTCCTCCCGTTGCTTTACAATCATCTCCTTCAACGACTTATAATAAGAAGTAGTGCGACTATAGTCACCGTTAATGTAATAAGGCTCGTCACGGAGGTCGTACCCTGAAAGCTGGAGATGGTTGCTCTCCAACTCCTTCCAGTAGGTCTCTAACGTCTCTAACCTACGATTGAAGTACTCTACATTGGCTTTTCGCTCCGCTCCATCTTTCTTATAATTGGTCCTAATTGACGAATAGCATTAACCAATTCCGACTGTTTTTCTAATAAACTCTCCATTGCTGATTTATTGCTTATGATGCTATGTATAAAATCGGAAAGATCTTACTTGGAGACAGCCGCTGCTTGCCTTCCTGCTGCTGCAATACCTTTGAATTGTAATCCAAGGTTGCTAGTTCACTCCGCACACACGAAATAGGTTCCTGCCTGTACGGAGGCTCGAAGGACCATGTAGGATTTAGTAGTTAAACTATATAATCCCATAAAACACTTTATTATTAAACACAATAATATTAGTTGCTAGCTAGTTAAGAGTACACGCGACGCGGATGGCAGTTGTATGTACACTAATTAAAACGCTTATGTCTCGTGCGCGCGGTACTCAAAAATGCTGACAATAAATATATGTACGGCTTTAGCCTGTACATACCGAGTGCCATATATCAAAATCGATTCTTAAGGAGTAAACTCCAAATACTAATATCCCCCTTATAACTTAGGGGTACAAAATATAGTTTACAACCTATTCTCAGAACTATCGAATGGACGTACAAAGTTTTATAAAAATCGGTCATACCGTTTCGGAGGAGTTTGGCAACTAATACTGTGAAATATATTTTAAAGCGACGAAACGAATAATGCACGTTCCAGATTAAATAATATCGAGAGCCCCGATTGGTGCAAAGCCGCGAACGCGTCGTGCGCGACGCTGCTGACGAGCGACGAGAGCGAGGCCGTCGCGCTGCGGGAGGTGGTGCGCGAGCATGGGCTGCGCGCGCGCGTCGTGCCGCTGGGCGCGCGGCTGGTCGCCGTCGTGCGTGCGCTACGCTCGCCCACCGTCGTGTGCGACTGGAACCTCACGGCCGGCGACGTCGACCCGAGGCTCGTGCGGCCGCTCGGACCCCCGCCCTGCTCTCGAGACGACTGCCCGTTCGAGAGCCGCAGGCTCGTCAAGCTGGTCCGGGCGGTCGACTTCGCCCGCTCGCAAGTCGCCCCCCGCGCCCTTCTCCGCTTCGTCCTGGACGCCGAACGCGTTCGGACGCTGGCGGGCCTCGCTCGGAACCTGGAGCCGAACGCCGCCGCGCGGAAATTCCTAGAGGATAATCCGACGTCGGTCGCCCGGCGCGAGATCCGCGTCGCCGTGTTCGTGCCGGACGACACGGCGCGAGACGCATTCGACGGCACCGGACTTGCCGCCGCGGCCGCGCTCGCCGAGGAGGAGCTGGAGGCGCAGGGCCGCCCGCGCGGCGCGCGCTTCCGAGTGGAGACCACCGACGACCGGTGCGACACGACGCACGCGTACAAGTACCTGATGGACTCGCTGGGCACGGCCGCGTACGGCGAGCTGTCGGCGGTGGCGGGCCCGGCGTGCGGCGCGCCGTTCGCAGACGTGGCGCGGCTCGTTCCGGCGTTCGTCCTGCCGGTGGTCGCGTACAGCGCGCAGGCGCCCCCGGGGGACGCGCACGCGCTGCTGGCGGCGGGGGACGCGCGCGCCGCATCGGCCGCGCTGGGCGCGTGGTTCGCGCACATGCGGTGGCGTCGCGCGGTCGTCGTGTCGGAGCCGGCGACGCGCGCCGCTTGCGACACGACGCGTCTCGGGGTGACGGTCGTCGAGCACCTGGAGCTGGCGGACGGCGCGACCGTCGACCACGCTAGTATCGCGCAGGTGATCGCTCGTTGTGTTGTGCGTTTGACTTATCGTTTATATAAATATTATTGTTGTTGTTGCTCCTTTCGTTAACATTGAACGGTTCATGTAGTACTCCGTTACAGTGGGCGCACCGGGTCGCGGCCGTCGGCGGACGCATCATATACCTGTGTCTGGAGGACGCGCGGGCCGTGCGCGCCGTGCTATGCGCCGGACGGGCGGCGGCGCTGCGGCCCGACCTGGGCGCCGTCTGGCTCCTCCCCGCCGCCCTGCCCCCCCAATGGACCACTCCGAAAGCGGACGACGCACACAACTGTACCTCGGAGGAGTTGGACGAGATGGCCGCCGGACACTTCGCGGTGGGTCCCAAATGGCTGGTCGAGTGGCGAGGCGCGACCGAGGACGAGTGGACGTCCCGCTGGCGCACCCAGTGCCGGCGGCTGGCGAGGGGCGCGGGGGGCGCCGCGTGCGCGCGGCCCACTGCGCACGCGGCGCTGCTGTACGACGTGCTGCGCCTGTGGGCCGCGGCACTGGACGGGCAGCTGCAGACGCGGCCCGCCGCGCTCCACCTGCACGATCCCCGCGTCGTCAGGTACCACAGACGACCGACCTCTCTATTGTTGGACGTACGCTAATCGTTGTTTTTCCGATGGATATTTTGCTGTTCGCCCTAACGATCTTTACGACCTCACGCGGAAGGAGGAAACATTTTTAAGAATATTTTTTTCCCTTTTTAACTTGATAGCTAAATAATCACAGAATTAAAGACGAAAACAAATTACTGCAAAACAAAAGTGGGTCACCGACCGCAGAAACCCTGCGAAACGCGTACCAAGGTTTGGCCGCGGTGACGTCACTGACGACGAGACGGAAGGAGTCACTTACGCTTTTATAATATTAGTAGAGATAGACATAGTATCGGTCCCCCGAGCTACTCCGGTTCGTACCGGTCGATACGATCGGAGAGACGCGACCCTATGTTAAGTTATTTTTTTGTCGGAGGTCCCTCGTGGCGAGCGCGGCCCGAGCCGACTTCGTCGGAGTCACGGGTCGCTTCCGATGGAGCCCCCTCGCCGACAACGAAAACGCGTACGTGCGGGAGTCCCCGGTTGTCGTGTCCCAGGGGAGCCGCGAGGTGGCGCGCTGGGCCGACGCCGGCGGACTGCAGCTCGGAGAGGAGCCTCGCTGGCGGACCGCGGACGGCAGCGCGCCGGACGACGGCGGCGACGACTGCGCGCTGCGGCCGCTCGCCGACCTGCTGCGCGCCGAGTGCGCCGCCGCGTACGGCGCGCTCGCCGCGCTGCTGTTGGCTGCCGCCGGGGCCGTGCTGGCCGGCGCGGCGCTCTACTTCCGGCGGCGCGCCGAGCGCGACTACCGCGCCAAGCTGGAAGCGCTCGGGCTGCGCGCGCTGGTCGCCGCCGAGCCGGGGGCGGGGCTCGACCGCTGGGAGCTGCCGCGCGAGCGCGTCGTCATCAACCGGAAGCTCGGGATGGGCGCGTTCGGCACCGTGTACGGCGGGCACGCCCTGCTGGTGGAGGGCCGCTCCTGGACGGCCGTCGCCGTCAAGACCCTCAAGCCGGGAGCGAGCGTCGACGAGAAACTCGACTTCCTGTCGGAGGCGGAGGCGATGAAGCGCTTCGACCACCGGAATGTGGTGCGCCTGCTCGCCGTCGTCACCAAGACGGAGCCGGTGTGCACCGTGATGGAATTCATGCTGTACGGGGACCTGAAGAACTACCTGCTGGCGCGACGGCACCTGGCGGGGGGCGGCGAGGAGGAGGGCGAGGAGGGCGAGGCGGACGAGGTGTCGGCGCGGCGGCTGACGGGCATGGCCCTGGACGCGGCGCGCGCGCTGGCGTACCTGGCGCGGCTGCGGTACGTGCACCGGGACGTGGCCGCGCGCAACTGCCTGGTAAGCTCGCGGCGCGTCGTGAAGCTGGCGGACTTCGGCATGACGCGGCTCGTGTTCGAGAACGACTACTACCGGTTCAGCCGCAAGGGCATGCTGCCGGTGCGCTGGATGGCGCCCGAGAGCCTGGCGCTGGGCGTGTTCTCGGCCGCCTCCGACGTGTGGTCGTTCGGCGTGCTGCTCTACGAGATCGTCACGTTCGGCTCGCTGCCCTTCCAGGGGTTCAGCAACAGCGAGGTGTTGGCGCACGTGAAGGCCGGCCACGCGCTCGTGCTGCCGCCGGGGATCGACCCTCAGCTGTGAGTATGTCCTGCGCCGACTGTACACTACCTGTACATTATCAATCGTTTATAATGCAATGTCAGTTGTCTTCAGCGGTAGAAAGTGATAAGGATGGACCACTGCAAACGGTTATTTTTTATTTTTGAGCAAAACTTTTTACTATTATTTTTTAGCTTATTATTATCGAGGCGACTGATAAATTAATGGGGTATTATTGAAATTCTAGGTGCGGTACTAAAACTAATGACATGGCGACTAAAATAATGACATGGCGACTAATATTATCGGTGGGATAACAAATAATATATTGAACTTGTAACTAACTGGTTTACTACTACTACTACTATGTTAGGTTAGGGTTTTTTTTTTAATTTTTTTTAGACAATAATACTCTTTTTTCGTGTGTAGGTGTTAAAAAGTAAACAGCTGTTTGTTTTGCTCTAGCTCTTATTTACATATTTTCTTTAATTTAATAATAATTTTATTATAAAA
>DWPQ01001583.1:0-11996 GCA_018251795.1 Perichares adela | reverse complement strand
AAATAATAGGTAAGTTTTATTGGTAGGTAAAACTCTCTATTATCTGGAATTGTCCTTCACTCCACTACTACCTATAAATTTACTGTTGCGACGCGACTTGCGGCTATATTCAGAGCGTATTAGAAATTTAGCGAGAACTCTGTCGGGTAGAATTCTGACACAAAACATAAAAGTGTTAGTTAGTTACCGTTAATATCGACACACGACAACATCCAGTCCGAACGTTAGACGTTGGTTAGTACCGGCGGGTCATACTTACTACCTTTCTATTGGGGCTGAGGTTCTGCGGCGGTATCTGTAGCGTGACACTGAAGCGGGTGTTCCGCCTCATCTCCTCGGCGAGGAAGTTGGCCTCCTGCACGAGCGCGTTGGCCCGCAGTATGTCCGCCTTGAGCCGCCCGAGCGACCGTTTGAACGTGTCGTCCCGCTCGGCCGCCCAGCGCTCGACGCGCGCCGCTGTGGTCGGCGTGCACGCTGTCATCTTACCTGCAATATTATATCAACCGTGAAATACTTCATCATGTTAAAGTTGCACTGTCGAAGAGAGAGGAATAAGGGTTCATCCGTTTCCTTCTTGTCTGGCAAAGAGTCTGTAACGCCTTTGTATAACTGGCGATGGCGACCGATAACTTAAAAAAAAAACTTCCGTTTTGTTCTCACATAGTATTGCTATAGTAAATTCAGAAGTTTAAGTAATCTTGGTCCTGTAACATATTGGTACTTACCAAGTTTGAGAGGATCGTACGAATACGGAGGGTACGGTGTGGAAGGCGACAATATATTTCTCAGTTGCTGGAACTGTCTCTCGTACTCCTGCCGCTGCTTCTCCAGAGCCACTGTCAATACAATACAGTACAATACACATTGAATTCAAAATAACATCGTATGGTATCGTATACATTTTAAAATGCCATTCAAGCTTCAATGATATCATTAAAATATTACTAAAATACAAACATCAACATTACCACTAAATATCAATAAATGAATAAGAGCCATCTAGTTCCCATACCCTGTTTGTCCTCCTCGTGTTGTTTCTCTAGCCTCGATATAGCAGTCTGTATGGGATCGTTGCTCAGTTCGTTCAGCATAATTTCGTCCCGCGCGAAGTTGTAATCGATGGGCTGCGCCGGAGTCTGCGGTTCCGAAGCTGCGGCTGCAATTACAAGTTTTGATATTACACTACGTAACAATGGTTAGCCAACAAAATTACGAAGACACTTGTAACAGGTGACGATTGACAGGTTACACTGGAATCTGTTAACCTAGGTTGACATTGACGAGTAGAGTAGTTTTTGGTGAAGAAAAACTTTCTAATCGACGTATATGATCGATGTATTGATAGATAACTGCCGAAGTACCAGCTTCGATAGAATAGAGTACCATTGGAATGAAGCGAATAAGCGTTGACCATGGATGTTAAGTTTTCGAATTTCTTCATCTTCAACACAATGATATATTACTTAGATGGTACGTTCTACGTTCTTGGAGTATAAAGTGGAACTAAGACTTCCAATGTTTTCGATCCAGAAACCCGTGTTAATTATACTTCCTTCCCGCTCCACACATCTCTACACTTCTCCACCACCGCTCCAGTTTAAATACCTGCGGCGTGTTCCCCGTGCACGGTGGCCACCTTCGGACAGTTGACCCTGAAGAAGTGGTGGTTCCCCCACAGGATGCGGTCGGCGTGTCCGAGCGGCACGCGCGAGACGGCCGGCGTGCCGTTGACGAAGCACCGCGCGCCGCCCAGCGGCTCCATGTGCAGCCCGCCGCCCTCTACCACCAGCTGACAGTGCTGCGGCTGGATGCCGAGCCCCGACAGCTGGATGTCCGCCTCGCTGTCAGCGCCCACCAGCGTCCGTTCCTGATACAGAAAACATTCATACATTATTTGTACTATATGGAGGTAATATAGACGGACAAGACAAGGCAGTCTAAAATGCGTCTAAAAAGAAAAGAGACAACAAACCGGGCGCCCCTTCTGTCTCCTTTTTTTGGCCCGTATTAGACAAAAACAAGGACGGATCTCTCATCTTCGTTCTCCGTCTATTGGACGGACACTTGCACATCCAGGCAGGCGTATGTCCAGTAAGTCCATTATATATTAATTAGCTCTATGTAAGTAACGCAAAGAACGGCAGCTACATTAGCTAATAGTGGAGCTTAGAATGGAAAATTGTCGACGCCGCTTAAAATGCAATCCAAAAAAAAGCAAAATAAAATTGCAGTGTATGTTTGTAATATTAAAAAATCGCTTTTTACCTAAATGCATATGTATGTGTACACGGTAAATTTACCAAAATATCATTTTTTTATAATTTTTGTGTCTGTTTGCTCCGGCCAATCTCTGCAATACCTGGACCGATTTTGACGAGACTTTCACTGGGAGAGATAGAAGAGGTTATGTAGCATCAAATTGGCTATATTTTCTTTTAGAATTCTCGCGTGTTCAGGATTTACGCGGGAAAAACTTTGTGACACACTGATTTCCACCCGGGCAGAGCTGGCTCTTCTAAAAATCCTACTTTATCACTCGTAATGTATCTAATTAGACTTAATAAAATATTAAACGAAACTACCTTCAAGTAGTAGACGAGCAGTTCGTTGAGCGAGGGGTCTGCGTTCAGGTTCACCAGGTAGTACTTGTTCTTCTCCACTTTGATCCCGCTCGCCTGCACACTGATGCCCATCTTCTCCAACGCCTGCTGCCTCTCGCTTTGTACCCGACCTGGTAAAGACATTAAGTTGAACCGATTGAACCTAACTTTAGTATCAACTAACTTAGAATCCAAACACAAGTGAAGTTATAAAATGAGCTATTTTCCAGCGTGTAATAGTTTCATTTTATTTGCTTACCCTCGGTCGCATCAATGTTACCATCATAGCTGTCATAATTTGAGTATACAAATCGAGTTTATAATTTCTGTAAATTTTAATAACAAAAGTGTCAGCAGACATACATACAATAAAAGAATACATGTGACTATCAAGACAGCATAGTCACACCACACATCAATTGAACCAAAAGCGATCGAATAGTAGATGGTAAAACTCACCGGTTTCGACGAGTTTCTCCTCCCATGTGCGCGACATTTCCTTCATCAAGTGTTCGCTCTGCGCCAGCTGCTCGTGGACGTCCTCGCCCACGGGAGAACCCTGGAAACAACGCACTTATGTAACGAGTGGGCTCGGGTCTTCTCTCACACGGAGAGGGTTTAAGTCCATACGCTTCACACACCGTCGAGAACTTTTTATGGAGAACTCTCCGGTGTGCAGGTTTCCTCACGATGTTTTCCTTCACCGAAAAGCAAGTGACAATTCATTTTGTTTACTGACTGCTCATGGCTAACTCTACGACCCTGTGACGACGAGCCCTCCACATGAGGAAGGGACATGGTGCGTTCACCGAAGATCACAGAGTCTCTCCATATGCGCTGGATGAACGCCGAGGGGTTTGAGTGTGTAGTAGTACTCACGGTGGCGTGTTTGAGCATCTCCTTGAGCGCCTCGACCTCCTGCCGCAGCTCGCGGATGATCCTCGCGTTGGGGTCCTCGTTGACGACGGCGTGGTTCACGATGCGCTTAGCTCGGTCGGCGTAGCGCAACGTAGACAACGTCTCCTCGTAGTTGTCCGCCGCCGGCGATACTGTCGCCACCTGGACACGATCAATTATATATCAGAAATAGCTTAATAACACGTGCTACGCCCATAGTGGTAAAATATATATAGTTGGCACGGTATGCGTCTGTCTTATAGAAAGAGAGGAAAGATGACAGACCCCTACTTGTCTTTATCTAATACAGGCGAAAAAAGGGAGACAGACGGGGCGCCCGGTTTGTTGTCTCTTTCTTTTAATTAACATTATTTTAATGAAAAGAAAGAGACATCTATATATATTTTACCTACATAATGCATCCAATTGAATGTATTTCAGACTGCCTTGCCCTCTCAATATTTAAAACCTCTTTGATTACGCCTCCAAGTTTATACACGTATTATAAATGTCATAATGTTGTTTTCTAAAAGAAAATACATAAGGTAAGGACCTTCGTCCTTTACGTCGTTGGTACTACGTTTGGCTTGAAGGTTCTCATCATGTATTTGGAAAGCTATTACACCATTTACAAAAGTAACTTTTTATGTGAGACAGTTTAACTTTAACAAATGAATTATTACGCTGAATTGTAACCAAATATTAAATTATTATAAGTTAATATACCATAACAGTCTTGCTGTTCCCTCCCAGGTTGTCTTTAAGCAGCCAAGTGAGCACAGAGTCGCGATACGGCACGAACTTATCCTTGTTGGGCTTGCCCGACGACTGGTCCGCCAGCTTCGATATCACGAGACCGAGGGTAGTCAGAGATCTGGAACCGTGGAGCGACAATAAAGTTTCCATGCACTCTCGTATGCGTCTATCAATGAACTAGGATTCGCAGACAGGCGAGTCTACACAGTCACAAAATGAGGACAGTTCAACTCAACATCAGCGGTTTTTAGGATCAGTTCCATTGTGATTAACCTGTAAACGGATTACGGCTACGGAAGTTTTCAAACTCGAAGCCGTATTGGTAAAGCGGATTACTTTTACTTGCAATGCAAAAATAAATAAGCGTTATATTTAAGTAACCAATAATCTGTTTACATCGTATACATAGTTGCGACGATTATCGAACTATATCTTTATAGAAAAGTAGAACAGAGCTATTGAGTAATAAATAAAATAACCTGTCTTTCACTTTCCTAGTGGATGTAATGTAAAATATTATGTATTCTTGAGTATTAAGTCAACTGTACCCTTGTGCGCATTCGGTCACTTTCTCCTCTCGGCGAACCATGGTATCTATTATTCCCATAAATCTCAACCTTTGCTCCTCGTCTACTACATGACTCTATTCACTGCGAAGATTCGGTGTTCATTGGTAACAGCATAATGTCCTATTGAGTTACAGTATACTGACACTCATAAGGACATTATCTCATGACATGTCTTGTGGAGTGACAGTATACTGACACTTATTAGGACGTAATGTTGCTACAACAATAATAAACCTTTTATTCTGGTACCAGTTTGCAAAGGCCTCCTGCAATCTATTCTGATCTATTCAACCATTCTAATTCCTCTATCGCCATTCTAAATTCAAATTCAAAATCACTTCAATCTCTTATGCACGTCATATTTTGCTTCTACTACCGTTTCAGAAAGGTGCTTTCTTCTTCTATTTATTCTACTCCACGTTGTATGAAATGAAGTCTGAAGTGTGTACTGAGTGATATTACTAACTTGTTAATATTGGATCCCTCCTTGAGCCTGTCTCCAACCGCGCCTGTCTTCACGGCCCGCTCGGAGCCAGCGAGGTCGACGAGCGACAGTCGCGCCACCTTCTCCCCCGTGACGCCGGTGGCGGCGTCGCACAAAGTCTGCGTTAGCACGACGCTGAACACGGCGTGCGAACGCGACGACTCGCTGTTCATGTTCGTAGCGGCCACTGTACGGGACTTGTTGCCTTCGGTCATCAGGTTGTCGATGTCCTAGAAGAAAAAAAAAAATTAGGATTTTTATTTTATTTATTTCAGTTATATTTATATATTTTTTTATTTAGTACTAGTGAAACGCCCTCGCTTCGCTTTGGGACCCGAAGGAGTCTCGGGATAAAAAGTAGCCTATGTCCTTTCCCAAGTTCAATTCTATCTTCGTACCGAATTTCATCAAAATCGGTTCAGTGGTTTAGGCGTGAAAGCGTAGCAGACACAGTTACTTTCGCATTAATAATATTATATTAAAGCAGGGAAGTAGGGAAAGTAAGGATAGTTAACGTATATTTTATTTAATATCTTAGATTACTTTAAATAACAATGAAGTATAACAAATTCTGGATAACCGTAGAAGAAACTGAATATCTTTAAAATGTTGGTATGTTCACGTAGTGTGCGTTTGTATAGGTTTTGTTAATATTTCAAACAGTTTCACATAATGACATATCAAATAACGCATTCAGAGTAACATTATACTTAATTAGCTATAGCTGAAACCCTTAATGTCTTTAAAAATTATGGAATTGCATACTATTTTAAGGGCCACCATTATTAGACGAAAACAACTGTAATATTTAATGTAAATGTTACTCTACGCAATGTGATCGATAGACTTAAGTGGTCCGATGTGGGATAAAGTCGCTCGCTGATGACAAAAACATATTGAGCCCTTTCGAGCTTTAGATTTGCCTCGTTCTGTCAATCAGTATTAACGTCATATATAAAATAGTTAAGGCTTGCTCCGTGCGGCTTTACAGCGGCAGTAATACCTAACGGTACTCCGATAGTTACTCTTACGTTGTACTCTGTGGGAGTATCATCTGACTGTCCTCAAATATTGTTATTACTATACCCAAGGATTCGCTAATAGATTATCCATACTTTTACAATACACTATGTTGTTTGCTTTAAAATTTCGTTCTTTTTTTACGACGAAAGAGGTTACAGCTTTAATCTGATCATCAGATCACCGACACTGTTGGAGTGCATATTGATAAACTTCGCCCACCTCTAACGAGATCTCGTAGGTGTACAGATTTCCTCAGCAATATTTCACTGCACCTAGGACACCTTTAATGAATGTCACATAGAAAAGCGGATAACTTCGAAACAAAGTACCGTGGAGGATTAATACCGATACCTAACCTATGGCTTTGCTGCCCTATTCCATCATACAGTGATATTGTATTCCTATCGTTTACAAATGCACTTAAAGTAAACGCTTGTTTGTATGTAATACAATGTTGCGTACTGTTTGCGTACGACAAGGCGCCGTATAACCTTATTTCTCCATGTTTATTCCCTTATTACCCGGTCATTCTTTCATTTCTCCCCCGTTCTGTTTGAATTGGCTCGTGTATCCGCGCCCGGGGGCACAAAAACAATTTCTCGGTCCCACGTGAAACTTCGCAAACACGAGTAGTTTCTACGTGGGCGTACAACAATAAATTCCTACTCATAAACCGTTCGCGTTTCATGTCATAAATAAATAAACAATACAATTTTATGTCGTGGAGCTACAATAAATTGTATTACACTATTGGTTGGCAACGACAGCGATCGTTAATGTTTTGATCATAATGTTAGTTACCAATGTTCTTAACCTGATCAATGTATCAAAATGTATTCTGTTAGGTGATTGGTTTAAGACTCAAATCATCATTTTTTATTTATTTAAGACCATGGTCTACCAGTCACCAAATGGGAATAGGCAAACTTTACATACTCTCAAGAACATTATGGGGTACTCTTAGATATCTGTAACTGTGAGTGGGAAAATATACTCCCTGGCAGTTTCTTGCCGGTTCTTCTTCTGGGGCCTACTCATCGTAGGGACTTGCTGAAGCGATGGCGTAAACTGACTTTCGAAAAGTGTTTGTAAAAATCTACTTCGAATAAATGAATTTGAATTTATCTGTTACCATATTATAGCCGAGAATAGATATTTTTAGGATTATCTAGTTCTCCAATTGTTAAGGGACCTCGACTTGACTTACAGCTTGAAAACCAAAAACGAACGCTTAAAGTTTAAATCTTCACGTAACGTATTTAGAATGTTCATAAGTGTCCAACAAACGAAATTCATTATGACACAACGATAGACTGAAATGAAGCCTTTCATCTCTCACAAATAATTATCGCCTTCAAGAGTTTATAAAAGAAATCAATATTGGCGTTTCAATTAAGAGCAAAATGAAATCGAAAGAAGAAAACTAATTACGGGCCACGATTCGATTTGCTCGTCGATCGAGATTGATTGCCAAGAGCGAGCGGAATAACTACGTCACAGGAATGCGCACGGTTACAATGAATTTTACGGAACAAAGTTAAGAATGAAAATAAATTAAAAACAATAAATTTATTGTTGATTGTTTCAATAAAAGTCAAACGTGTTACAATGAGCATTTAAACAATAATACAATATTATTTATTGACTCCGCAACACTTTTCGTAACTAATATAAAATTGTTTTTGTTAAGGAGAGCTGGCGCAAGGAACTCCAAACTGCAGATTATTTAAACAAGAAACAAACTATTAGACGCTTTCATTAAAACCATCACTTGTTTCTGTAAAGGAAAACATCGCGAGAAAATTTACATTGCTGCGAAGTCTCCACAATGGTCTCTATGATGTGATAAGTCTCCATAATTTTCTCGAAGATGTGTGAAGTCTACCAACCCGCACTTGGCCAGCGTGGTGGACTATGGCCTTAAACTCTCTCAGTGTGAGAGGAGACCCGAGCCCAACAGTGGGACAATAACTATGGGTTGTTGTCGGTGTGATAAGTCTACCAATCCGCACGTGATCAGCGTGTTGGACCAAGATATTAGGTAACTATTGTGACAGGAATGTGACAGGAAACTCAAGTTCAGAAATTGAGTAATAATGAGCTGTGACGATTTAAATACCATCGACATAACAGCATTATTTCGTAAAAGTTAGCTGTAAATATGCTCTATAATACCAGGTAATTTTATACAAACAAGAACAGCTTTTAAAGTATCGCTGTACCCTTGTGTACGTGTAAAAATAAGAGTGTATTATAATATCTGTAAGCTGAAAGCTTTTTTAAACACCGAGATGAATTTACTATAGGTCAGCCTTTCTCAAAGTAAGCGATTACTTAGCTGTGGCAGAGTTGTCGAGTAAACAATTCGTAGTTTAATACGACGAATGATTTAATAAATAAAGGGGGGTCAAGAAAATGTTAGCCAATCAAAGTTGGGTGGCGGAGGTAATGTTTGAGAATCTGCGCTTTAGATGTTACAAAGTCGTAACTAAGCCGCTGGGGAATAGCTGAATATTATCGGAAACAAACCCCGGCTGCTTAATGACCTCCACTAACTCCAGATTGGAGCCACGGGGACGCCGCTCCAAGCCGCCCGAGTTGCAGATACAAATTAAATTACGATCTGTTTGTGCAAACTTCTTGCCTTTAACAACTCGCGAACTTCCCGACGGAAAATAATTAATTGTATATTGATAAAACATTCATTGTTCAAAACCTTCTCTTCTTATTTATACTGTCACAATAGAACACAGTATACGAGTATTAGATATGAGTATTAGTTATTTACAGCGAAATCCTCTATTGGCAAAATTAAAGTCTTTTGTTACTTTTTGTTATTCCTGAGAAGATAAGATGTGTTTTGAAAATGTTATGAATTAATGATGTTTAATATCTGTACTAATGTATTTATTGCTGGAATTTTCCCAAGTGTACTCGCATATTCCCGACAAACATCTATGATGAATCGAATCTTACTTAATGTCCATGCAAACGCATCACTGAATTACACGTGTTTCGCACACAACACTTAAGTGCCTCTTACGTCAGTGTCTACTACAATGCATACTTGCAGCTTCAAAGATATATTTTTTCCTCTAGAAATACTAAATGAGAACCTTTCATTGGTTTTTTAACGGAGGGAAATAGTTAAATGATACCCAATTAAGTCGGAAAACGGGTCGGATTACACGAGATTTCTACTAACTAAAACTCCTTCGGCAGACAACCAGAGCTTCTACCGTATTTCAGACTAGCTGTGCCCGCAGCTTTGCCCGGGTCAAAATCGGTGTGTCAAAAAGTGTTCCTAGCGTAAATCCCGATCCTGCTTGAATCTATACTAATATATAAAGCTGAAGAGTTTGTTTGTTTGTTTGAACGCGCTAATCTCAGGAACTACTGGACCGATTTGAAAAAATCTTTCGGTGTAAGATAGTCCGTTAATCAAGGAAGACTATAGGCTATATAACATCACGCTGCCAGTATTAGGAGCGAAGAAATAATGGAAAATGTGAAAAATGGCGAAACAACGTTGGCGGGGTCAGCTAGTTAAGAATAAAGATAAAAATTGTAATCAAATAATAATATATTTTACTATATGTACCTACTGTGTATACACATATATATAATATACACAATACAATAATACAATACAATATACTTTATTGCGCACGCCATAATGAAATTGATATAACAAACATCATATAACGTACACAAAAGGCGGTCTTATCTTATTATACACATATGCATTGAGTGCAAAAAGCGATTATTTTAATATTAAAAACAGACACTCCAATTTACTCTAATAGTATAGACATAAATGTATCGTTTGGAGGTGTAATCAACGCTTATTCAAGTAAATCAACACAATTAGTCCACGTCGTACCAGGCGAACCGCTGTACGTACTCGGACATTTAATATATCCGCCAGTCACATACAAACGACGGAGATACACTCGCACAGTATGTATCATGTTTTAAATGCTCTATGCTTACAACCATTGCAAGCAAACAAATAAATTAATTAATGTTTGATTTTATTTAATGGATTCATAACACATACTCATAAAGTTTTTATCGAGAGTAATGCAGAAAGCATACATTTTACCGTTTTGCACTTCCTCTACATATAAAATCTATATACATATTATAACCTTATCTCACATTAGTTCGCGGGCGAAATAAAGTTGACCGAATAAATGTTGCACGGAATATTTTTTTGCAAATCATTTTCACCGATGGACGTTATGGCGATGTAATATAACTGTCGCGAAACGATTCTTCGAAAAACGATTTACCCAACGAACTTTATTTTGAATCGCGGTACTCGGAACACTCGTTAAATCGATGTAACATTTGTTCGAAAATCAATTCTACTCACAAGAGCTTACAAACAAACAGTTATATATTCATACATTTTTGACTTTGTATGTGTTGTGATTCATAAATTGTCTAAAATATAAGAAGTTACACGATGGACTGATGACCTAAAGTATAAAGTAGATAACGGGTATCCGCTCGATCCAAAAGGCTCAAGTCCGGGCGGATTTACTTATATTAGAAATCGCGTGGTGGTCGAAATTCGACCATAACTCATTAAATAATTGTTAGAATGTAATTATGATACCTCTATTCTCAGATAATAATAATAATAATAATATAATATAATAAACGTCAAAACAGTATACGTATATCAAGTATACATGTAGGCGTGTCTTTATGCTTATGCTTTCATATTAATTCAATAAATAAAACATTACGTTTTATTTATTGAATTGATGTACTTTTTAAGCATTATTATTGAAAAATATTAGCGTTCTGCACTTCTACACATAAACTATAAGTGTGCAAAATTTCATACTCCTCCGTCCGCGCAATTTTCGTAAAAAGGGATTTAAAGATTCTGCGTCACGTATTTTGTATAGATTTAGATATGCAAATGTGATAACCATACAAAATACACAATATATCATTCTTAGAGATGAACAAAGAATAGGTATTGGTGAGTGCCGTGAGTGCCGTACTGCCGTACCGTGCAGCGACACGGCTGTAGACACGCGGACCGTAACCACGACCGGTAACGTGACACGGAAAACACGATAGAAAAAAAGTGTTCACAAAAATATATATACGTAAGTAACTAACTGCAATAGTAACAATAGTAATGTGTAATTTGTACAAAAGTTTTTCGTCCAAATGTATTAAAGGTGACCGACCGTGACAGGACTCGAACCTGCAATCTTCGGATCCGAAGTCCGACGCCTTATCCATTAGGCCACACGGTCACACTAGTAGATGACATAAATTATCAACATATTGTAATATTTTGTGTTTATACTAAAATAAAATTTATAAAAAAACTAGTTGACTCCACAAACGTCATTTTAATGTACGTTTTAATGTTACATCATAAAAAAATATTAAAGAAAATTTTGTTAAGAAAAAATGTTTGCGGTCACCTTTACCATTTAGGGATATAAAAATAAATAACAACCTATTTGCAGACTAACAAATACACATATTCAATTTAACGAAAATCGATCGCGCCGTTTTGGACGAGTATGGCAACTAACACTGTGACACGACAAATCATTAAAAAAAATTGTCCGTAAAATAATAAATGTATTATGTAGGGCGTGGACCCCCCTTCAAACTTAGGGGTATGAAATA
>DWPQ01001582.1:0-11997 GCA_018251795.1 Perichares adela | reverse complement strand
TACGTATATCGAGTATGCATGTAGGTGTGTCTTTGTGCGTGTAATGTTTTATTTATTGTTTTAATGTACTTTATAAGCATTATTGAAAAATATTAGCGTTTTACGCTTCTCCTATAAACCTTAAGTGCTTGAAATGTCATACTCCTCCGTCCGCGCAATTTTCGTAATCGTAATCGAAAAATTTTGCGTCACGTATTTATATATAGATAAAGACTTATTACGTTTTGTACATTTCAATGAAAATTGTGTTTATTCAGAAACATTTACAAAGCAACGACGTGTGTAAAATCTTTGAAAAACATTTTCTTAGTCGTTTGGTGGCTTCTCTGAAATAATAAAATAAGTTTACCTTGGAATAAACTAACCTTTTCGTTTCACGACCTCTGATACTTGCATACCCTTAAATAAATATCTTTGATCCTTTAACAACATATAAAGGTCAGAATTTGTCATTGGAATTTTATGTATTGATATGATTAGGCTGTAATAACATACTACGAATCATAGGAGTACAATTTTTATGATAGTTACAATCCACAAAATTTCCACTTGGGCGTGGGTATTTCACAATACGTATAGTATAGATTACGTGTTTCCCATGGATCCATTATTGGTTAAGGCCTTCATATACTCATCAGTCTCTTACTTCATGTTTGTCTTCTAACCTAAGGCTGGAATTTATAGAGCTTGCCTTAAAGTAAAGTTTCAACCTAAGGCCCGAAACTGCATTAGGCGGGCGCCCGCGACGGGCAACCGTCGCGTTTCTACGCGCGTGGGCACCGGGGGAACGCGACGGTCTTCATCGCAGAGACCCTTCGCGGAGATCGAATTATTTTATGTACG
This sequence comes from Perichares adela, assembly GCA_018251795.1. Lineage (NCBI taxonomy): Eukaryota > Metazoa > Arthropoda > Insecta > Lepidoptera > Hesperiidae > Perichares > Perichares adela. The sequence goes on along the minus strand of DWPQ01001582.1, from coordinate 11,154 downwards.
CAGTGTCGCTAGTTAATTTTAATGGTGTGCATATATAATTGTGTCGATGGAGAACTTAATTACGTGGCAAAACTGACTGAACAAGTCCGTGCGTGATACCGGAGGCGCGCCCCACATCCACGCAACGGACAACGAACGTAACACTTTTGTATGAAACCGCGCGGGCGCCCGCTTAACGCAGTTTCGGCCCTAAGACAGTTTTCGTGGTTATATACATTACTTTGACTCTTCAATTACTACTTGAATGTTTCTTGTGCACAATTTTCTGCCTTACGAAAGTCTTACGCTAATAACCGCAAAAAAATAGTTGTCCATATTGTTGACCGGTCGGAGTGGCGCCAGTTAGGGGAGGCCTATGTCCAACAGTGGACGTTTAAAGGCTGATGGATAGATGGATGGATTAATATTAAGTGATGGGTGTAATGATCAAGAACCAGTAAAAAATTAAAATGGTATGTCACAAATCCTGTTAAGCTACCGTTAATTCCAGTTTCATCCTAAGAGCAACATTGTCATCTTGCACAGAAGCCAGCGCCTGTGCAGCTTGTGTCGCGGCCGCGGTTGCTGCTGCAGCATTTGCGCTGGCGTCTGCTGCTGCACGCTCTGCTGCCGCCTTAGCCGCTTCTGAAGCTTCGGCTCGTGTTGACTCGATACGAAGCAATTCGCGTAAACGGGACTCAGTACTCTTTGTAGATAATAATTAAATTGTTAATTGTAAAACACAATTATCATATCATACGGCTCGTCTTGTAATATTGAATGAAAATAATGTATGAAAAGGGTACTGTTATGTATGTTATGTTAAGTTTAAGACGGAAACTTACGCTAAGTGACTGAAACTCGCTTATGAGTTTAATAAACTCTTTTTCAAATGTTTCAAAATCTGCAAGCGTTCCCATTTTAGAAAATATTCAAACGGTTGAAACCCAAATACTAACAATACAATTACATCACCAAATAGTAAGATTGACAAACACGATATCGAATCACACTGAAATGACCTTTCCTGAAGTCAGAAATGAAAATTGTACGAATTGGCGGGAATACGAGAGCCATAAACCTGTAAACGGCGGCGTAAATTAACACAGTTCTACGCAATAGATAACTCCACAGATAAAATAATTCAGATAAAAATAACTCGGAAAATTGCTATTGGCAATTTCTAATATTTTCAAAGAAAATGTGGCATTACGGATCTCAGGATAAATTATTTCAAGCCGCTAACAAGATCAATTTAGTCTATTTAAAATAATTGAAATGTGTCAATTTTCATAGTGGCTTTCGAAAGAAGGATTCTGCGAGGGGAATATTAAAGCAGGGGGAGTGTTGTTTGCGAAAGGGCGAATCCTTCTGTATATAAGTGGCGGTTAGCAGTTTCTCAAAGTCATTTCTCAACGTCGCTTGGTGAGTAGCGCTTCTGGAACTTTTAGTTAGTTTACATAAGGGTGCATTATAACTTAAAAGCTTTAGGTGTCGTTCTCCGGCATCGACGCCAGGTTCAAATTCAGCATGTATTACTTATTTTTCAAAGTAAAGCGCATTTTAGAAATAAATTATCACCTGCTTCCCTGAATGAAAACTTCGTCAGGAAATCTAAGAGTTCTCCTTAATGTACTTGAAGGTGTGAGAACTTCAATTCATTCATTCAATCATTAGCTCTCGATGTCAGAGAAAACCCGAGCAATTGGGTCAGTTATAAGGTGTGATAATTAATTTTATCGAAACGTAGTATGTTCCATTATAATAATTTGAATATATTTCGTTTCATTTTTCGTTGCCGTTTAATCGATAGGTATCAATCAGTCAACATTTTTTTTTTTACAGCAAGTCCTTGTTTTCTTATTTTCATAGTGAATACTTTGACGTTATTTTTAGTTTTATTGTATTCAAATATCTTTTGTAAATATACATTAAAAAACTAAAATTTATGGGCCAACCGTGAAAAAAACTTCCATTCATTTGGGTGCCTGTTATTTTCTTTAGAGTAATGCATTTACTATGTCAGAATATGAGTAATTGAACGACATTCCGTATTTTCCAGAAAAGGCCACGATGCGGACCATCACAATCATAGCTTTGGCGCTTATCATAGCACTTGTTTTCATGATGATGCGGTTCTGCGATGGAGTCAATATCCGCAACCAACGCGTGTTAGAAGACGACGAAGAATTTCGCCCTGTCTACCGAGATTATGGCCTGATAAGGAATCGAGCAGCCCGCGGCTACGACGCCTTCGACGACTACGGACACCTGAGATTCGGCCGGTCGGAAGATTAATTCTTCTGAGGTCACACGACATGATGCATCAAAACATAGAAATACTCATATTCGTAGATCGAAATTATTAATTTAAGAATTCAGAACTTAGGTATTATAATTGCATATAATGAAATGTCGCAGGCTGGGGCGACATTATTCATTATGTAGCATTTTAAACAATTATTTAGTATAAGCTCATTAATAAACATATCTTTAAAACAGTTATGCTCTTGGAAATTTATTTATTTATTTACCACTAAGCTTAACATATGTAACAAATTGTTAGTTCCATTGCTGCGGTGGCATGTACTTTAGATACAAAGAGAAAATAATATCCAAGGTAGTTAATCCTTTAAAAAAAAATACTCGAACCATATACCGTTGAGACCACAGACCATAATATAGCCATCATAGAGGTAACGGGGTCAGAGTAAACAACAATGCCGCAAATATGACAATGTAACTATCATTACATAAGTGCAAGCACATATTAAAATGTATTTGTAGGTCGATTGTTATACCTACTAACAATAGTAGGGGAGGCCGAAATGAAACAGTACGTGACTCACTCATTTCCTTATTCTCAACCCAAATCCTCAGATTATTGAAATATACATTGTTCTGCATGTACTTACCTTGCCTTGCCTTAATCTGACGCGCTCGAGTTTTTCTGATGATCAATGTTTTTTACTAATCTGATGGGCTAACCTCGATGTACGCCCTAATATGAGAGCCCTTAATATGGTAGGGGTACATCACTATTCTCTAGTCTAATACCGTATTGCTACTGAAGCAGTGATAGACTCGAACTTTGTTTTCCCGACTGGGGCGCGTATGTGCTTATTAGCAATTTATTTGTAGGTGTTTCGGTGAACGAACACATCGTGAGAAAACCTGTATACCTAAGAGATCGCCATATCTTTCCCAAAGGTATGTAAAGTTTGCCAATCCCTACTTGGTTAGCGTGTTGGACTATAGCCTCAAACCCTCTTTTCAAGGAACTCGGCTTTATTATTTAGGGATATACTCAGAAAACTTTCCAAATATAAATAATACACCTATCTCCATAATAATAGCTTTATTCATAACCAATAAATACATTTTACAACAGTTATTTATTATAATAATGTGTTAAATTAATATCTTTAATTGGTTAAACATTTCATCGCAGTTACCAGAATACTCGCAAGTGGGTCGTTTTTAACCAATAACTTTTAATTTTATAATATAATATGAATAGATCACTGTTAGACAATTACATGGCTTCGAACCTTGCTATAGAAAAAACAATATTCTTCTCACTGTAAACGCCTAATAATTAAAATCGTTGTTAATAAGACGGGTTGTATGGTTTCAAAAACACTTAGATTACAGCGTAGGCGTTATGTAAACTATTGTTGTATTGTCAAACAAACTAGTTCAAAATAGTAGGTTATGTTGTACTTAACATTTCGTTGTTTTTAACATTATTATAATACAGATAATAAACTGCAATGATTAACAGTGATTGTAATGTTTATTACCTATCTATTATTCCCTTATTCATAATATTTACTTTATAATGGTAAATCTATTCGCTGGAAATGTTTATTTTTTATATTATTAGGCACGCACGATGTCACTACTCTACATTAAATTTAATGAGACTAGTTAGTTTCTTTCTAAACTAATGTATTAATAGCATATTGTTGCATGTTTACATTTACTTACAGTTCTAATATTAAACATAAATTGTACTTGGTGAATATGAAGCGTATTCAATCTTTGAATATAAATGTATTTGCAATGTATAATTAGTTCATAATAACCAAGTTCAATTGAAGTGAAAATAGCTCATAAAACAATATTGGAATAGTCCGTATAACTAATCAGAAAGTATGACGTATATAAATAAAATATATATTTTAGTACCCAACAAAACCTTTAATTTAATTGTTTTGCTTCATCTGTGTTATACACCGATTGTAATAGTGAGTATTTTAAATATTTAAACCAATGTGATTCTGTATGATTTCTTCATATGATGTCCCTCTTTTGGGAGTTTCCAAGAAGAGCCTGAAAAAGGACACAAATAAATAATTGTTAAAAAACAGACATAAATTAAAATTACTTCAAAAGCGTTGTGCTAGTTCGGCTTAGTCCTGAAATTTGACGTTACGTTCAACCACAGAATATAAATATGTGCAAGAGATTCGATATCGATACAGCGCCATCTAGTTTCGCGGTTCAAAAACATGTAACAATCCAGAAGAAAGGAAATAAAATAATCAATACCTTGTTGACGAAGTTAACAATAGCAGTAGCGGGCTGCTCGGGCTCCAGCTCGGCGAACACGTGGCACTGGTTGTCGGCGCCCGACGAGGAGCGCGCCACGAACGCGAACACGCGCCTGCAATGACATCGTTTCGTGACATTAGTAAAATAAAGCGTATCCGGTTCATCATCACAACCAACGACTGTACCATCTGTGCTACATAATGCCTACATAATTACCCAATACAATACGATTCATATTTCAAATATGTATTCTTCATATTGTAAATGTATATTGGTCATAGTGTAAATACATATTCCTCATGTTGTAAACAATATCGTCATTCGTTATGCGTATCGTGAAGGATTAGCATTTATTTTCGACCTCTGTGTTCCAGATTATAAATGGATGTGGTAAAGTCAAGTGATCAGGTTATTACTACGTATTCTTTACTATCCAAGAGTAAATCGTAACTTAACGTCGACATGAGATTATATATTATTAATATTGTACCTATAGATAGAGAACCAAACGTACATTTAGGTATATTTAAAAAAATATATTTTAGCGTTTAAGTATGGCACTGCAACTATCCCAGTAGAATGCTGTATATGTATATCATAGATAAGTTACTTAACTAAATCAACACTAATTAACACAATTTATCTATCCAAGATTTTCCATTTAATATACACGTAAAAAAGTAAAATTACGTGGACGTTAAAAATACGTGGATTAAAATATTTTCTAGTTAAATACTTACTTCTCTGTCTGAGTGCCATTGTCAACATAAACATATCGCCGTTCATCAGGATCGAGTCCAGCGTAAGAGACGCCCGTGGCTGGGTAATGCCGCCTGAAGAACAGTTTTCTGGCCGCGTCGGTCAGTGTGATACCACCGCCGAATACTTTAAAGTGAACCACGTGTGCCGCCGCCTGTTCACAACGATAACATAAACTCAGTGTGTTTTGACAGGAAAATATGACGGTAACCACCATAGATTATAAAATACAAAACATTTAATTGCGCGCCAAAAATAATCATACAAACAAATATGGAAAAAAAATACAACAATAAACTTATTAATCAATCGTCATAATGACCAACTTTTAACTTATCCATTATTAGGCTCGATCTCCTCTCATAATGCTTTCGTGATTAGAGTCTAGGCCTGTGACAACGTACAGCTTTGAGATTTGATTCGAATGAACAATCCAATAAATTATAATACGCTAGAATATAGAGTGTTATTCATCAATATCCTTTACAAACCAGCCTACAATATTTTGTTTTTAGTCGGATTACACTTTACTTCATCGTATCTGACAACTGAAAAATGAACCTTATGAGCCTAGTAATAGGAATAAAATAAACGTCTGTATTTATGTACGAGTAATGTTATGTGCACTGACCTTATTGTTGAGAACGTTGGAGACGGCCCGTTTAACGGCGGCGGGTCCGGTGAGCGCCTCGGTGTTCTCGGACCCTAGTAGCAGAACGTGACACGCGGCACCCGTCGCCAGTAGCGCGCGGGCCGCCGCGTTCGTACCGCCGCCCGTCCATGGGTCTCTACAAACAAAATGTGGTTTCTTTACTGCCAAAGGGTTTGAATTTTCTTTATTTAAGAAAAAGAAAAATATGTACCCAAATTTAACTTTTTTTTATCTACCCTGGTAATGTGTGTAGTAAGTAATTTAGTATGTATGATGTAGAATGTAAGTGTCAATGTAATTGTGAGGAGTCGTGAATTAAACGGGTTAATAAGCAGACATGTTTAACGATTGTTCCGACGTCCCCCGCACCTCACCTCATGTTAATAAAAGTTTATTATTCAAAATATACAGTACTTGATAACTATTATAATTTCCTAAGACACGACTATGGCCACAACCTAAACGAAGATTGTCGAAAATCAATTTAATTATTTATAGACATTATTTCGCTTACGCTAATACCTACTGTTTAGGGATATACGCTTTAGGCTTAGATAGTAGAAGCAACATATGACGTGATTAAGTGTGTCAATTATACCTATGTGAATTTTAATTTACCGTTAGTTTGCATACAACACAAGTGCTGGAAGTTATATAACTAATGACATCACTAAACGAGGCAAAAAGCTTCTAATAGTCATTTAATAGCTAATAGTAAATATTGTAAGATTTGATTTTTACCTTTCGATTAAGTTTTCTAATTCAGGTAAGTAACATTAGTTACAAAATAAAATAGAAATCTTACCTATCAGGTAGTCGCAGTGCCACGGGCAGCGCGAGTGGAGTGACGGTGTGTTGGTAGACGAGCGCCGAGAGCGAGCTGAACACTGGCTCGTCCGGACAGCCGCGCAGCCGCACGCCGCGCGCCGCCGGCTCCACCAGGAAGTGTCGCACGCCGCCCGCGCCGCCCGCACGCACCGCCAGACCGAACGCACCCGGGAACGAGTTCGAGTCGCGGACTATGAACGCACCCTCTTCTAGCTGCTGTAGTGCTGCTACAGCTAAATAGAGATACACACAAATGTATGAAGCGGTAATAAATATAGGTGACGAAATGGTTTTGGAAAATTAATCCGCTAGAAAGGAGATACACAGAATTGTATGAATCGGTTATATAGGTGACGAAATGATTTTGGAAAATTAATCCGCTAGAAAGGAGATACACAGAATTGTATGAATCGGTTATATAGGTGACGAAATTATTATGGAAAATGAATCCGCTAGAAATGAGATACACAGAATTGTATGAAGCGGTTATATAGGTGACGAAATGATTTTGGAAAATTAATCCGCTAGCAAAGAGATACACAGAATTGTATGAAGCGGATAAAGGTGACGAAATGATTATGGAAAATGAATGCGCTAGAAATGTACTTTACGATCACGTAGGTAAACAAGGTTTTTCGCAAAAGTTTTGTTCACATATAACTAATGGAAAACAATACAACATAATATGTGGTAAAAGGTTACACCACACCACCATAGTCTAGCAGGTATTCAACGCTGTACAACTAGACTATCATAATCCTCTAAATATTGCTGAAAAAAGAGGATGCTAAAATTCCTGAACCTGTAGACAATTTCGATAGCGATATCAAAATTCAAACCGTACCAGAGCCTCTAGACAAATATTTTTGGTGTGACAGCACATGATCTTTCCGCAGGGACTGTCATTACCATACATTTTTAAAATAGAGTGAGCGTGAACGGTTACCGCTAAAATTTTTGTCCTGGGGGTCAGGTAGGTACGGCAACGTTTTGGTATCATAAGATAGGTAGAAACTATATTGATGTTTGAATGTATTCGTACCGTCGTCCCGGGAGATGTTGGGCTTGTACCAGTAGTGGCTGGTGTCGCGGGCGAAGCGCACACGGTCTGGCGCCACGTGCTGGGGCTCGCCGCCGCTCACGCTGGAGCGCCGCGACCCAACGCTGCCGTTGTACGTGCGGTACTCTGATTCAGGGCTGCCTTCGCGCTCTTTCCTATATTGGAATATTATGTATTATGTAATTTAAATAAACGATGTTACACCGCAACCCTCGGTCAGAATTATTTAAAATAGACCACCTTCAGGTGGGGTCGTGGTGAAGCAATACAATACAATACTCATTAATGTACGTCATAGTTAATAAGTACAGATAGACCGATAATTAACGCAGGAAGTTATGCAAGACCGCGTTCTGGCTAAAGAGCGATTACTTCCAGGCAACCTTGAGGTAAGAAGCGTTATCTTATAGCAATAAAAAAAAACCTAAACAATAGAAAGTAAAGAAAATGTTATTTTAATGAAGTAACAAATTTAAATAAGCCGATTTATTGCTAATTGATTATTGTTTAAATATGAACCTGGTAACTGGCGGCGAGCGTGGCGGCCGCGCTGACAGTGAGGGGGTCGGTGTGGGCGGGTACGGCGTCCGCGGGTGCGTCGGGAACGCGGGAGTACCCGCTCGTGACTCCGCTCGGGATTCCGTGCGCGACCAGCTCTCCGATCGTTCGCGGATCTATCACCAGACACAAAGTTTCAACGATAAACAAAGATAACTCAAATCTAATGTAAGGTGAAGTTATATTTTCTTAATCTGTTTTCTTTACATTGATTAGTCTGTTTACTATTCCCGTCTTAATATTATTATTTTGTCAGTTTAACAAAATCACGGAGAAAATAATAATTATAAACCATTTACTTCCATTACAGTCAAAAATGCTTAGTAATGCTCCTCAAAGATGGATTTATCGGTTTTGATTGCTGTTATCAATAAGGATTTATATCATAAAAATGGTAAAAAAGAAATGTTTCGTCCGCGTACTTTTATACATTCCGAAATAAAGTCTGTAGACGATTCTAAGACTTAACTACAGCGTAGTATAGTGCATAGTATGTTAGATTAACAAGTATGACTTACAATATTATCGTTAGTGAGGGGCTCGGCGAGTGACAGTAAACCAGGCGCGGGAGTACTTGTGGGCGTAGTATTGGTACTCCACTCGCGCATCGTCATCTTTTCATACATGAATTTTCTAGATGAGGTTCTGTAAAAAGTCAAATATAAAAACGTATACTTAATGCTACAAATTGTATTATTGAAGGATTCGTGAGACATTGTATTAAATTACGATAAGGACATACGGTTGTGTACTCACGTTAGATTGTCGGATATGCCGACTAGTTTCGGTCCATTCAGAGGACCTTCATCAAGGCGAGCGGTCACCTCTGCGCGCGGCGGCCAGGCGATCACTGATCACTGTTTGTTTGTTATTAATTTTTCAGAATGCGCGGTTCATTAATTTTTGTAGTCTTCTTTATGTATTAGTTATTTGGTTATGCATGAATATCAGAAATATGTTTTATTAGTATTTAACGGGTACTCACGATATATATATTTGTTTGCCGATGTTTCGACCCAGTGACATGGATGTTTATTTATGCATCTCTACTCTTTACAGCGCCACTGAATATTTACCTATATCCTAGATTTACTGTTATATCAAAATCATTTCAATGTATTCCGTAATATCATGTTTATGCACAAACTTGCGATCTTATACTTGAGTAATTGTGAAATATACTTAGCCAACCCGGCAGGCTTTGTCCTGCCCGGCAAAGTAGCGACAATGTTTTTGTAGATTTTTTTTTTATATAACTCGTAAAACAATAAAATTCCTGGAAAAAAAAGTAAAACGATGTAGATTATTTCCAGCCCAAAACCTTTTCAATTATCTTCATATAAAATTTCATCATAATCGGTTCAGCGGTTTAGCCGTGATCACGCCACAGACAGAGTTAGTTTCGCATTTATAACATTGACTATAGATAGTATGGATTTGAGTATGATAGGGTTACTTATAATAATTGTGTATTTTTTTAGAACTTACACGTAACATTCTGAATATAATAATAAAATATAATTTCAGCCAGAAGTTCCAGGGAATATTGATAACAAATCATTCCTAAAATATTTTTTTACCCCTTTTTAATCCTGTTAGGCTAGAAGTTTTAATAGAATACGAAACACGTCTTCGACCAGAACGTTTATGCAAAATTTTAAGTGGATTGGACCAAAGAATCACATTGTCCCATACAAACTTTGCCCCCGTTTTTCACCCCATAGGGACAGAATTTTGTAAATTAATATACTCGTAGCCTATGTTAACCACTTTCAATGTAGTATTTAAATAGTAAAATAATTTTTGAAACGGTCCAGTAGTTTCGAAGGCTATTTAAGACAATTAAACAAACAGACAACAACTTCCGTCTTTGTAATATCATATTATAATATTAAATTATTGTTAAATTTTATTTATTCATAATTATAAGTCGGATTAAAGTATACCTACCTATTAATAGTAAAAAAAAAGACGTGGGGAGTGCTATTGTAAACTAATATTGAAATAAAATAAAAACTTGATCATGGAATAAGGTTTTTTTTTAATTATTATTATGATTTATATTATGATTAAGTAAATTTAATTTTTGTTATACGAATAATAAATAAAAATTTGAAGTTCAAGTAAAACCATACGTATTTCCATAGCTGTAAAATTAATAACTGACTCGCTTCAAAACGTGGCTTTTGATTATTATTTCACGAGTGGACGGTCGTGTCTAAGGAAACGTTTTCCTAAATTCTATTTCATTTGTTTGCCAATCTTGCATTAAAAATGTTTAATTTAATAAAAACCGCAAAAGCTCGCTTTCGAGAAAATACTTTGATAAGCCTTATTCAGCTGGTAGACATAGTTCCAAGATTAGCGGGGTATTCTATACTGAAAGACAAAGTGTTTGGTAAGCGATAGAGGTTTGACATGGTAACGTTAACGTTTAATAAAACAATACTGGATGGTTATGGCATATTTCGACTAAATCATAATATCTCTCGTAACATATTGATATTAAATGTAGATATAGTCTGGAATAAACATAAGACTTGACGAGAGTTTTAAAATGGTTAATAAATTATAGGTACTCCAATGTACCTGTAGATGACGCGCATAGCGTTTAATAATATTTTAAATATATTTATTTTATAATTATTTAATACACCTAATGGTGGAAACAGGCTCCTAGTCGGTAGTCTGGCTATAAACAACAACTTAAAGAAAAATATAATATGTCAATTTTCGAATACAACGTCATACTGCCTTTTAG
>DWPQ01001581.1:0-12000 GCA_018251795.1 Perichares adela | reverse complement strand
CAACCCGCACTTGGCCAGCGTGGTGGACTATGGCCTTAAATCCTCTCAGTGTGAGAGGAGACCCGAGCCCAGCTGTGGGGCAATTATGGGCTGATGATGATGATCATCCGTCAGACTAGTGGTCGGCAAACTTATTAGCCAAGGAGCCAAATATGAACATCGCAAAACTAAAATTAAATTGGGAGCCAAATCTACTTCTTTAGTAATCTTTTATAACGCTAAGTAATACAAGCCTTAGATACTCGTGCCAGAGCCGCACTGATGGAGCCAAAGAGCCACATGGGGCTCGGGAGACGCACTTTGGTCTTGGTCTTCCACATACCAAGAGGAGATCAAGTTAAATTCTGCATCTCAATTTTTTCAAAGTTATGTTGATATTAAAAATGAATAATCACTTACTTCGAGAAATAAAATAATTGTGAAGAAACCACACTGTTTTCCGTAACGGTCTCAAAGGAGGATGCAGTTTGCCAACCCACACTTGGCAAGCGTGGTGAAGCCCAGCATCATCTAAAATATAAATACGTGAAAAGAAATCTTTCAATCCCTTTTTAAGAAAATTGCGCGGACAGAGGTGTATGACATTTTGCACACTTAAAGTTTATGTGTAGGAGAAGTGCAGAACATTAATATTTCTCAATAATAGTGCTTTTAAAGTACATTAAATCAATTAATAAAACATTACACGCACAAAGACACAACCACATGCATACTCTATATATATAATTATACTCTTTTGACCTTTATTTTGCAAATGATAATGGCGGTTATCAAAATCTTTCGTTTAAGTGATTCTATTGTGTAGCAGTGTAAAAACTACATAATAATACGCACGTATTGAAAACTAATTTATTTTAATGATTTATGATTGAATTTCAACCACTGCACGATCACTATTTTAAGGAAATGTGTAACCACTCATTTTAAGAAAACCACGTACTCGCACTAAGTTAATAATTCCAATTATCAAAGACATCGCGTTCACAAAATTATTTTCCTTCCTAAAACAATTAAACCGTTTTCATTAATTTCTGCCTCGTAACGCCATCTAGTTATGTAGTTAAACATTATCTGACTTAGGATGAGAGAAGTTGAGAAAACTTATATTTCTTTGTAATTGGGGTGGGTAATGTTTTACGTTTACCATTTACTCACTTTTATACAGCAAATTATGTAAGTATTTTTAGGGGTAAGGAGCTCCAAACTTCCTCGAGTTCAAGCCAACCTGACCCGCACGTGGAGCGCCCTCCTGAGCAACGGACGACCCACCACTCAGTACCACTCACCGTGCCGATGGTTACAGCTCAGGGATTAACCTTGTTATGGGCCTTAGGCAATGCAATTGTCGGGAATCCTTTTCTTACCCTCTTTATAATTGACCGACTGTGTATTATTCATTTCTATTGTTCGTTCTATGAAAGGCTTTATTTATTTTCTAGTTGTGTGCATGCACGGGGTCCCAGTTGATGCTGGGCCCTTAGGTAGTTGCCTACTCTGTACAATGGTTAAAGGCTCTGCCGATGTTACTCATTTAGGTTGGTAGGGCCTTTGAACAAGAGTGGCCTTTTTTTCCAGAATAAAAGTGTCGGGTTGTGGGATTTTCCCCCTCGGCATCCGTCCGGCGCATATGAAGCTCCGGGATTTCGGATGAACGCACCGGTGCTTGCCCTGCGCAAATGCTCTATGGTCTCACCCCGGAAACTGAGCCCCTTATTCATTGCCATTGGAAGGCCGCTTCCCAGCGTCGTAAAGATGGTAATGAGCGACCAGGAGCTCCAGTTCTGACCGCTCTTGATCCGAGGTCCCGCCACGGATAAGAGGGCCCTAGCGCTCAAACCTCGTCCATTGTTCATATGGACGTACCATTTGCAGGTAACGTTGGCTTCAGGGCCGGATTAACCGTTAGGCAGAATAGGCAATTGCCTAGGGGCCCAGCATCCACTGGGGCTCCGTGCTTGCACGTAACAAATAAACAACTTTTACGAAACGAATATTTGTATAAACTTTTTGAAAAAATGTTTTTTTTATAATAATAGATTTTAACAACACATGATTTGGCTAGTCAAAAGGGGCCCCAAGAACGGCATTGCCTAGGGCCCCTGACTAGATTAATTCGGTTCTGGTTGGCTTGGACGCTAAGATTGAGCCCCTCCCCCACGTATATAGAAGATTCATAAAAAAAACTACAATATTTCTATAGCATATTCATAATATAATATTGAATAAAAATGGAGAGAGAGACAATCCGTAAAGATACAAGACGCGCTCGACATAGACATTGGTATGACAGTATTTAATATCGATACCTTGGCACATATATTACTTTTATCATGAAGTTCTGTAAAATTACATGTTTTGAACGCATCTTACCATAGATCTTCCATCACACAGATCTTTGCTACAAAAAAACAAAACTTCAGAGAAATGCTTCAAAATAGCGAGCTAACGTAAAAACAGGTTTTTAGAAATTACGATCCTAATTAAAAAATGTAAAGAACCTATAGTGTAACTAAAATCAAAACTTATCAATAATAATTAAAATTAACTACAACTAATTCAGTTTAAAAATCAGCAATCATACAACTAAAGGTCCAATTTTTAAAAAGTTCATAACTTTTTAAAATCATTGTTTACGTATACGTAATGAATTTGATTTCTAATCAGTCTATTACAATAAAATGTAAAAAGAGTTTTACAGTAATAAAAAATTGTCAGTTTCCTAACAGTATAATTCGTATTAAAATTCCTTTGGAAATAGTAAAGTTCTATATAAATTGGAAGTCACATAACTGCAACAATAAATTCGATTCGAGAATAAACCATTTTCCCAGCTAACGTTCTTAGAAGGTAAACTTTAATGAAATGTTAATCAACAAAAATCAGGTACGGGCCTTTTACTTTAATTAAAAATGAAATATCTATTATCTTACAGCAAATCATAATTAAAATAAAGAAAGTTATAATACAATCATAAAGTTATAATCAGATTTTAAGAAGAGATAAAGAGATTTAGAAGATTATTTTAAAGGTTATAATTATGAGCTCACTACACTACTAAACTATCAGCTGGTGGCCTATTCCTACACTCCCCTGTAAACAGGGTTCCCTGCAAAACGGATGGTATCATATTTCTCATACTCAGTGACTCACCGGGCAAACATTGATTAAATATAAATATGAATTGGAACATTACATATGACACTAAAGGAAAATAAGCGGGGTATTCATGTTCACAGCGGGGACACTACTATAATTATGAGTATAAAATTGTGAACATGCTCAGTAATGCTTAGTGCGTTGACTCGTCAAATCATTTACATCTGGAGATGTGCCAATCAGAACAAATACTTAAACCATTAACTAAACTAAACATCACTTGGGTTGATTGAAAACCATAAATAGATGCTATTAATAAAACAAAACATATAAGGCCAGATAAGTGATAATGAAGGAATACAATTAAAGAACTTTATTATAAATGGAACCTTACTCATGGTCTCAAACCTGAGTCAATATATTTTTTGGGCCATTAAAATTTGTGAGGTCCTACATAGATTAACCAGTAGATGAAATGGAGCACAGAGAAATGTATTTATCTGATGTCTTTCTGAGCTAAATTTCTCAATTATTATTTTTCTACATTCCATCCCTTTACTTTGCAATGGTGTATTGGCGGCATTTCCGGTTCCTTCGCGTAAAAAAAACAATGTAATAACAGCGCACATCTAGTCATAAACGTAGTCAACCCGTCTAAGCAGTACGCAAGATGATGTGGACGCCAGAGTCCGACTCCACTGGATGGCTAAGTTGGCCGACCACCAAGCCGAACGCGGCATCCTCAAAGGTGCGCTGCATCTGACCACGCCGGAACCGACCGAGATCACCGCCGCGCTTGGCCGAGGAGCAGTCCGAGTATGCACGAGCCAGCTCCTCGAAAGTTGCCTCGCTGTTGATGATGCGGCGGCGATATTCTGCAATTACATATTCAATGGTAAGGATACTGATAAGCTTGGTTTAAACCTTGCTGTCCCGAACGGAAGGTCGTACGATCGACTCAGTGCACACAAATAAATCTCTCAGTTATACCTATTATCACTTGCTTCGGTGAAGGTAAACATCGTGAGGAAACCTGGACCCCAGAGAGTTCTCCATGATGTTCTCAAAGATATATGACGTCTGCCAACTCGCATTTGACAACGTGATGGGCTACGGCCTTACATCCTGTCAGTATAAGAGGAGACCGGAGCCCAGCAGTGGGACAATTATGGGTTCTCATGTATGCAATGGTAAGGATGCATTTATTCAAAAGTATTCAGTCCACTTGGTTAAATCATATATGCCAAAATTTCTGTAACAGTTCAGGCATTAATATTTTATTCAGGAAACAGCATAGCTGTAATTGCTCAATGTTTAAGTTATGCTATACTTAAATGAGGATGATGAAGGTATCCTTAGCAATTGTTAAGTAATTATGAAATATCTATACCCTAGAAATTGTAGAGCTTTATGGCCTGTGTCCATGCATGATATTATAACTACTGTTTTAATGTAAGAGGCAACAGTATTCTTTGAACCCAAGCGAATCTTCTCTACTGGTGGAGATAATGCTAATCAGAGAAGGTGATACCGCCAAATACTTTCTTTTGAAGTCACTAGGCTCTATCTTATCCAGTGTTCACGGTGATAGGGTTTTTCTTAATGCCTCCCTAGACCACCCATCTGGGGTCTTATAAAGTAACACCTACCCAACCCAGAACATCCCTTCATTGTACCATATGACTGCATTATGACAAATTAAAATTTTGTACAGAAAGCGTAAAGTAATGATGGGAAGTGCTAATGAAAAATGTCCGCAGCAACTTCTACTTCACGAAATGTGAATTTGTGTTTACTTAATTACAAGATATATGATTTTACCTTGCACGAGGTTGATGGCGTCTTCCTTGGAACGAATGATGCGCTCTTGACGCCAGGACGATGGACGACGGCTCCCAGAGTGCTTCACTAACAGGTGGCTGCACTGCACCTGTCGGGGCTGAGCAGTCTCTGGGTTGGCTGGTGGGCCTTTTGGACGGTCCCACTGAGACTTCTTGTTGCTCCGGTTCAGATAGTACTTCACACCTGTTCATAAAGAGTGTATACTATTAACTTATGATAGCTTAAATAAATAATATTATTAATAGCTTTGGGTTATAGATATTAGCTATGTTTCCAAAATATAAATTGTGAATATTACTGGTGTACAGGTGGTCATTAACCTTAATACACATAAGTTGGGAATTCTTTTCTTTGGAGAAGTATGGCAACTAACACTGTCAACATGAGAATTTGATATATACAGACATAAACCAATTGAGCAATAAGGGTGTTAATTTTCCTGGATAGAAAGTATTATCTATAATAATATGATGATGAAGCTCCTACAGTACTATCTAGTAATGTCATATATCCATTTTGACAAAATTGTACAAGAATTTTAACTTACCAGCACTGGTTATCTTAGTGATGTAAAAAAATAATAAAGTTATACTATGTGTTCATGGGTGGTTGTGTACATACTAATTAATGGAAAGGAATGTTGTATATCTCAGCTTGTGATATATCTCTTTGTCTAGATGACATGCACCAATATGTCATATTGCACTAATAATACAATGGAAGTAGAACTCAATTAAATATTTGAAACTAATTTATCACTGACCAAATTTCTAGAAACATAGTGTGTCCCCTTAATCACTTGACATTGGCAGAATTGTGTCTCAGTGACACAATAGAAGCAAAAACCAAAAAAAACTAATGTTGTTACTCAAAATCGATCATTTTC
Source organism: Perichares adela (assembly GCA_018251795.1). Classification (NCBI taxonomy): domain Eukaryota; kingdom Metazoa; phylum Arthropoda; class Insecta; order Lepidoptera; family Hesperiidae; genus Perichares; species Perichares adela. Next base: position 6,176 of record DWPQ01001581.1, on the reverse strand, counting down.
AGGATCTAAAAACTGATTAATCAGTTCAAGTTAGAGGTACAAAAACAATGTATCTTTATGTTATCTTTTTTTTTGCAATATTGGTTTGATGACACAAGGGGCACTCAATTTTGTGTTTGAATATAGTCTTATATCAAGTTTGATTTATTTTGAGTTACAACACTGTTGCATTATAAGTGTAATATGTATGATATGCCAAGTAACTCACTGACTATTGCAATTAGAGAAGTTTAATACTTAAGTTATTGGCCGAGGCAGTAAAGATTCAGAATGTTAACGCACAAAATCAAGTTTAGGGTTCATTAGCACCCTCATAAGTCAATTAAAGTTTGACAATATTGTTACATATGGTTAAATGGATGCATTTGAAATGTATGTCTGCAATTATATTATTAATGTAATTAGAGATTGCATAGTGGTCGAAAGTAGTCATTGAAACATTGTTAAATTAAAATGTAATCTTGAGAGCTCTATTCTCAGACAATAATGATAATAAAACTTTATTTAATCCCTTACACATCCAACTTCAATCTCAATTGAACTTTTTTGACAAACACCATTTGCATAAAAAAACGTCAAAACACTGTAGCTATATCAAGTATGCATGTGGGTATGCCTTTGTGTGTGTAATATTTTATTAATTGTTTTAATGTACTTTATAACCATTATTATTGGAAAATATTAGCGTTCTGCACTTCTACTATACTTAAACCTTAAGTGTGCAAAATTTTATACTCCTCCATCTGTGCAATTTTCGTAAAAAGGGATTTCACATATTTATGTATAGATGGTTGGATTTGAAATGTAATTTTGCAATGTGAGTAATATTTGTATTTAACAATGAATGTTGTGTCTTTGGGTGCTTACATAAAGAAACATGTTTCTGGTACAGACAAATCTGTACAGGTTGGTACTGATTGGTGCAGGCATAATATTACTATATTAATCATGCACTCACTTATAAAGAAATGGGTTTGCACTAGTCAGTACCGATTGCCTGCACCAAGCCATGAACATACTAAACTTTCTTAATGCTAGTTCATCCTGCACCGACCAGTACCAACCTGCACAGATATGTCTGGATCTAAACCTGTTTCTATAAATAAGCACCCTTTGTTGTTACAGATATCCTTGTGAGTTGGGAGACCACTTACCATCTTGTGGCCCTTCTGCTGGATCGTTTGCTGTTGACATAAAAAAAATGTTGACCAAAATCATTGATAACAAGTGAACTACTACTTAACTATTTTGTTTGTATTTTGAAATGTTTGATAAGACTTGTTATGCCAAAACATTAGGATAGTTGAGTGTGGTTATTGCAATTATTGTAATTGAGAAGTAAGAAAAGTCAATTTGCTGTAAGTAATAGACAAGATGATAGATGATGCGATTTGGATGATTGAAAAATGTAAGAGGAGCTTTGTTTATTTATTCATATTGTACCTCAAGAATTGTCAACCATAAATGTACAACCCATCTCTTAACCAGTAATTCATTAAAGAATTTTATGTAAAATCAATGGTGGGCTCAATGAAATATCAACACTGTCTGTTTCAACTTTGTATGTATAGGCTATAACTGTGATAAATACCAGGCATATTATATTTTGTCATTCATTTGGTGTTATGATCGTTCATAGATGCAGCTTATTACCATCAAGTGGTCAGGTCAGGTGGTAATAAAAAAGTGATTCTTCATGCCGTAAGTGACTGACAAGACAATAAAAAACGGGTGCTTGCGTGACGGGCACCGGTAATGCATTTAGACGTCCATGGGCAGCTGTGACCGCCTACCACCAATTGACCCATCTGTACATAGCTAACAAACGAGCTATTGAAATAAAAATATAAACATACATAGATAATTTACAACTGGCTTATTGGATGTATGCGTCTCTCTGACTACGAAATTGATGAGGTATGTGAATCCAACTGCAACGAATAGGCTATAGGCTTTTTCACCGAATTTGAGGAACATTATTGATGCATTAATGATTTTTATCACAGTAGTAAGTAATATTATTTCAGATGCTAACAATGGCGACTCGTGTAAAACCAAAGTGGCATTAAATTTACCGGTGCTTCTACTCTTTCGAGACTCCCATCCTTCCGGAAGGTTATCGTCGCTGTCCGACATTGCACAAAACGTAAAATGTTCCTAATTCCCAGTAGACTCTAGTATGGGCCAAGAAACAAATCCCGCGGCAGTGTCGCTAACTCGCTAAGCCACTATCGTCTTGTGAGAATTGAAATGTTGCCAACATAAATTCTTGTGATTGTATAAAACTTCCATTTAGAATTCCACTTTCTGGTGTAACCAAGTTTGGAATAACTATTTTTTATGAGTAGGTAGACAGGTATACAATGGATAATAAAAAAACAGCAGAATAGTAAAAGTATTTGTATTAATATATTATATTATATTATTATGTGTAACCATTTTAGCAAAATTTCAGAAATAAAATGTTAAAATTATTTTCTATTTCATTACTATTTTAATATTATTACGATTTGATTGGTTCGCTCAGACATCTATGCTTGTTCACACTAAAGAGTGAGGGTAGATGACAGTGACTCAGTTCAAGTACCTAACGAAACACCTGCTCCTGCTTCTGACGCAAGTTATTCGATTATAAAGTTGAAACTAACAGCTCGGTCATCCTAAACAAAACGATTCCCTTCGCTAAAGTACTTATATTTTATTTCCAAAGAAGAAATATCATCTTATTAAGAAATTGATAGTCAAGTCGAGGCCCTGCGTCAATTCTTCAAAATAAAAAGATTTTTAACATTTCTGAATTTCTGAATAATGTAAAATATGTAAATCTCATCAATTGTTTAATTTATCACTGGTCAGATTTTGGTGCCTTATGCGTGTGCTGAACGACCCCGATGATGAGATCACGGCGGCATGCGGCATGGAGTTATTATACTTGAAAGGTAGCCAGCATAAACTGAGTATATCAAAGAATATAAATAAAAAATGAAGCGGCACATTTGTCTCTCTTTATTTGAGCTTAATATACAAAGACAAGTACTGGGCGTTCCCTATATTTCTTGGACACCCGAAGTCACAGGAGGCCTCTTGCTCCATAATCTATGTATCAGATCTCTATTTCCTCTATTCTGTATATAATATATCTATGGATCACAGGTCGCAAACGCTATATATATCTTTTATAATCATAGAGCTAGATTAAGATAGCCAACCCAAAATTAATCCATCTAAAAAAAAGAGGAAGCAAATGAGGGCTAACTTTAGTCTCTCAAGCAAAACACTCATGAGTTTTATGGAAAAATGTTTGTCCTTCCACTAGCAACACTAAATTGCTGTTTTGTCATAGTAAGTGTCACGTTAACCTGAGCCCCTAGACAAAAATCTTAGCGGAAACCGTTAACGCTCACGCTATTTTACAAATGTATGGAGATGACATTGGCTGCGGAAAAAATATGTGCTGTCACGCCAAAAACCTTTCCGCAGGGACTGTCATTACCATACATTTTTATATTAGCGTGAGCGTGAACGGTGAACGCTAAAATATTTGTCTAGGGGCTCTGGTCCGTCCATCTTTTCGGGCTCCAGCCTCTGGCCTCTGCCAATCAAATTCACTTAAATTAAATAGGTACTTAATATAGCAATAAATTTTTAATCTCGTTGATATTGGCAATTCGACAATGCTTTAATATTTTGGTGAAAAGGTGCCAATGAAAGTTTATAAAAATTTCAAGCGTCGAAATGAAACCACTTTTACGAATTTGGGGTGGCTTTTATTCAGTGTTTCCAATTTCGGAACAATTACAGAACTGGATAATAAAGTAACTTTGCGTTTCATCGAGTTTTGCAATATTTGGCATTGAACACTTGATAACTGGGTTTTCTAGATCCTTTCTGCTTTCAATACACATAGGCATAGGTGACGATGACCACTTTATATCAGGTGGACCGTCTGGTTTTTTGTCAGTCCTTAAAACAATAAAAAAAACGGACAATCACACAACATTTTTTCAATTTCATTTTTTCAACTTCAGTAAGATAGTATTTAATTTGCGTCGGACCTAACGATGGCATCTCGCATGAAAATAATCGAAACCTTTACAGTCGACATGGATAACTAGGTTTTCGAGATCGTTTTTGCCGCGTACGTAAAATGCATATGTCCATAGGTGACGATGACCACTGCAAATCAGGTGGCGCGTCTGCTTTTTTTGTCAGTCCTTATCTATATTAATAATTTCGTGACGGGGTACGGTGGACTCGATCGCAACCTTATCTGAATGATAAAACATAAAAAAATATAAGTTTCGAGTCGACAACATATATCCGCATAATTCGTTTAAATCGATTAATTTGTTAAATTCTAATGATGCTGACAGTAAAATGGCAGTCGCCATATTGACTAATATAGCGAAACGTCACTGACACTCGATGACATCTTGAGTAGTGATTAACTTAAGCCTTACATTACAAAGAATTATCATGTATAAAACAAAACGTCTTGCCGTCAACATAGAGCCAATCCATGTACTCTATGGTACGCGCTTTTGTTGCCATAATGTTTTAATTTGTTTGTATTACACGCATGATGCCACATTTCACCCGAGCGAAGCCGGGCTTTTTTCTAGTTTTTTAATATTGCTAAGTTTGTTATCGATAAAGAAGCCAAAACATAATTCTTATTCTAGAACTTAGAGTTTAAATAAATAGGGGTATACGGGAAAATTTTAAAGTGAATACATTAAAATTATCAAGCTGTAGCAGGACAGTCTCGCAGTTAAAAAAATCGTAGTCAGCATCACCCAGGAGTGACTGCGGAAATAAAAATCCACGCAACACGGGCCAAATCGAGTCAATTACACCGCACGAAAGGCGCAATACAGATCTCATTACACGGAATATATCCCCTGTGAAATTCAACAGTGCCATTTCACATTCGCGCCCTACACTTAAAACTCCGTACTTGACGTTTATATCTTTTTTTTTATTTCGTAATCTACGAATTTAATAAAGAGACGTAAAAATGTTACGTGGAAGATGACGCGCGTTTAATTTGGACGCTGCGGAATGGCAAGCTTATTTAAATTTCGATATCATTCGGTCTGTATATCAAGATATTACTCTCTGATATAACGAACCATTCTACTTTAACCTCTGTTGGCTTATGTTAAAATACAAATTTGAATATCTGACATCGCGTTGTCGTTCGCTCATTTTTGAATGTCAACCGTCAAAGGACTGTCATCGTACTCATCACGTGGCTATTTGAGTTGGAGCTTTGTTCTCCTTTGTGTTAACTGGGGACAGAGTTTACGTAATACTGGTGACGCGGGATTATAATTTTTGATCCTGCGACTGCACTAAACCATATACGTGGCTCATTAGGTCTCGATCTCGGCTTAACGAGGCGCGCCTAATTGCGGGAGCACGACGCCGCAAAAATGGCGGAAGGAATATATTAGGGTAATTTGGAATTAATGTTTCACACTCTTTTAAACTTTTAGCATCAGTTGTGGCGTTGACTTGCGGATCGGGTGGTTGTGATGAAAATACTAAATTAACCGAAGAAGATTCGTCTTGATAATTTCTAGTCTAGCCTAGTCTTGGTAGACCTTATCTGAAAATGAATTATTTTATTATTTATAAGGTTATTATATTTTATATTTGATCTGTCAGATTTCATTAAACATTATAATATATTCATGATGAAGGAGTAACTCAAGCTCACGCTAGTTTGTCGGTTGTACAGACTTTACGAGTTAAGTGTGGAGTTAACAGTTAACAGTTAAGACTGATGAGTTAAATCATTCTCCTGCCCCAAGGGATAGATTTATTCATACATCCTTTATGAATAAAATATTTTCGAAGTTATTATATGGTTCATTGTATTGATTGCGGCTTCAATTACTGAAATCATTGTAATCTATACATCTATACTCTATACAAATGAATAAAATTGGAGTGTCTGTTCATATACCTTTTTTTTTACAAATTTTGTCTGTCTGTCTATCTGTCTGCTTGTTCGGGGTAATTTCTGGAATGGCTCTGCCGTTTTTGACGGGACTTTTACTGGAAGTTAGCTATTGCAAGAAGGAGTAACTTAGGCTATTTTTAAACGGTTTTATTTAGCTTGCCCTGTTTATTTATTTATTTATTTATTTGGGTCAAATCTAGCGATTGAA
>DWPQ01001580.1:0-12000 GCA_018251795.1 Perichares adela | reverse complement strand
ATATAGTTTTTTGCTTCTCCTGAAAAGTCGTGTTTTGTCCTTTACGACTTTTGAGCCCAGAGGTATCGATATGTAAATATAATATAAAAAAGTAGTGTCAAGCTGGGGTTTCCAGGGTAGAACATCACTAAAGCTAGCCAAATGAGCCCAAAGTATGTTTCGCTTAATGTTATAATTTTCGTTGATATTAACATAGAAATGCTAGATTTTGTACATAATGTAGTTCTGTTTTGTTTCTCTTTTTACTCACTGTGCTTCTATCACCTATCACATGTTCTCCCATCAAACTGGGTTGTCTGCTAGAGAATGCCAAGAGACATTAAATTCGTCCTTTGTAAACCCTTAGGTCTTTTACAATACAGAATAAATTAATAAATATTTTTTTTTAAAATTATTTACAAATAGAGAAATTGATCTACAGGAACGTGCCGAGGAGCTGTCATCGCTGGACAGCTGCGAGTACATCTGGGCGGGCGGCGTGGGGTTCGCGCGGTCCCCGGCCCGCTGCGCCGCGCACGAGGCGGCTCGCACCGAGCTGCTGCGGCTGCTGCTCGCGTGCTTCAGCGAGACCATCTACCGGCCCGCCACGCACGCCGCCACGCACCACAACAAGTGGATCGCGTGAGTTCTAACACATTTCATACATAGCACTTTACTCCACCCGAATGACGGCGTGCACTCAAATATCAGAGGCCGTGACTAGTTCAGCTTGATCCCTTCCCGTCATGTTGGTGTTACTGCAACTGCAACGTTGAATGTTGTCAATGTCATACTATAAATACATTGTAATTATTTTGTGGTACTATGTCTGAATCAATATTTCTTTGAATGCTCAGCCAGAGAACAACTTAAACTAGCGAAGAAGTGCTGAACCCCTGTTAGAAAAGTAGGGGTTGCGAGCGTCGTAAGGGGCTTAGTATTTATTATGTTGTTTATTGATTGTAACATTGCAATGCAGTCACTGTTGAAGTTTCCTAAATAGTCCACATTGTGGCAGTTGTTTTACTGTGTGACTATTGGATTCAACGCGACCCTGTCAATTTTTTAAAGAATTAAATCTTTGCAATTTAGTAGTGGACAAAGCACTTATACTCTCTCGTTACTCACAAGAGATCCGAGCCGGCAGTGGAGCATTTATGAGTTGTGATAATGATAAATCATTAAATTTGTAATTATATAAAAAATATTAAATTATTTTAAATAATCGATCTTAATAATATGTATAATATTAGTGAATTTTCAGTAAATGATGATTAAATATAGTGAGTCCACTGTTATCGTACTAAATGTAAAACTATTGTATAGATAAAGTTGGATGATTGTAGTTGTCACTGGAGATAATTATATGTTAACGTTAAGTGAACAATGTACAATCAAATTATCAACAAGTTGTGTCTGTTTCAAGGTATCCAGAAAAAAAATTAATTCGAATAAAATATACACATAAAAAAACATTCCACATCTCAATCACAGTTGTGGTAAGCTTTAGTGTTATGGTGGACCCTATAAACCGTGTTTAGACTTATGTTACAGTTTGCCTTGGTTTGCAGTATGGACAACTGTTTTTGTGCGGTTATTAGCGTCATATTTTCGTAAGTCCCCAAGGTACCACACAAGATACACTCAGCTAAGTCAGAATCGGTGAAGCGAAATTTTTATATAATTTTTTACAAAAAATAGCCGGACGGATGAGTATCAAATATGGCACGCTTAAAATTTATATATGAAGAAGGAGTGTATGCACCCAATATTTTTTTTTAATATGCATCAGAAGTTTAGAATTTAATCTAAATAAACGCTATGCACACTACCCTACATTTGACGCACTCACACGCGTCCCCGATATACGTATACTGTTTTGTTTCGTTCGTTCCATCTTAAGATTACATTCTTCAACTGTTTTTTTTAATGAATTATCGTCGTATTTCGATCATTAGTGTTTACAAATATGAAGACTGTATTAGCTCGAAACTTTAATTTGACTTATCAAAGTAAGGTGTATAGATCTCAGCCTAACAACATGGCTTGGTATGTAGAATGTGCGTGACGTTGACCACAGATACCTGACGAGTCCGGAGAACCGTCACGCGCTGCCGCTGTTCACGTCGCTACTGAACACGGTGTGCTCGTACGACCCCGTGGGGCTCGGCCTGCCCTACAACCATCTGCTGTTCGCCGACACGCTGGAGCCCCTTGTGGAGGTAACTGACACTCTGTTGGTTTTAGATTGACAGCTTTCATTAATAATTATTTAAATGACTATAACGTTTTTGAATATTGGACTCTAGCTCCGCACAGGGTAGGAAATATTACTGTATAACATGACGTGTATTGATTAAAAGATGTGCTGATGAGTTTTTTTCGCCGTTTGTTCTTATCCATGATAAAGCACTGAAACGGTAATAGAAGCAAAAAAGTGACGTGCATAAGTGTATCAGTGATACCAACATGAATAAATAATTCTGAATTTGAATTTTTTTTTTATTAGTATCAATGACTTGGATGTATGAATATAACGGATTCTTTGGTATGAAATGAACACAGACAGGCGAAGACTGATTCTATAGTCTCATTCATTCGGCAGGGGATATATTTAAAAAAAAATTATAAACATGTTAAAACCCTAATATGTTGAAGGACATGTTCATCATTAACTTTCACGGATAGTCGGTTGGATAAAGAAAATAAATGCTGCTGTCGTGACACAAGTAAAGTTCTCAAATAAGTAAATTCACTTAACTTTAGCTCACACAAAGATAGCGTTTGTTTTTAAATGTCACATATAACATCTTCCTACTATGGTCAAACAGTGTAGCAAACAAAGTGTGATGTATGCCGTCCACAGGTCGCGTTACAAATTCTGATCGTGACGTTGGATCACGACACGAGCAACGCTGTCAACGAGGACTCCGATGAGGTAAGGAAATCAATTCAACTATATTATTGTTCCCTTACGACACGTTGAATATCAACGACAGTCGACCCACTGAGTACAGACCGACATCACTCTAACTGGACATAGAAAATGTATCGCCGTATTGATGGGAAATAGTTGTTTATAACTACTTCTATACAAAATTACAATAACAAAGAGCTTCAGTTAGTATAACCTAAACAGACGTTAATTATTGTTGTTAATTAGACATAATAATATAATACATATTTAGTTAATGCCATCTTTAGCTGAAATATGTAACTACATATATCAATATTGTCATATAGTTGGTCTTATAATTAGTAATACTCTATCATTAGCTATTTATTACACCCTTATGATGATCCCTTATATTGAGATTATCCCTTAATTTTTAATATTTCTGAGAATGTTATATCATTTATCAATTTTTGTAATTGTCAGGCGTTACCAGACAACCTGTTCATCAACTACCTGTCGCGCATCCACCGCGACGAGGACTTCCAGCTGGTGCTGCGGGGGGTGACGCGTCTCCTCAACAACCCCCTGCAGCAGACCTACCTGCCCAACTCCGCCAAGAAGGTGTCGCTGCACCAGGAGCTGTTGGTTCTCTTCTGGAAGATGTGCGATTATAACAAGGTCAGTCGGAGCCCAAGACAGAAGATTCGACTATACCGATTGGACTCATGGCAACAACAGTAACCCACAGTAGTCCCACTACTGGGCTCAGGTCTCCTCTCACACAGGCGGGTAAAGGCCATAAGTCCTTCCTACCGCGTACGTGCAAATTGTGGAATGAGCTTCCGTTGAAGACATTCCTGGAGTGCTATGGCATGGGGTTCTCCAAGAAAGGCGTAAAAAGAGCTCTCCGGCCGGTGATGCATTGGCGACTCCTCCGGTGTTGCACGTGTCCATGGGCGACCGTGATCACCTAACATCAGGTGGCCCATCTGCTTTTTTGTCAGTCGTTAGGACTATAAAAACAAGAAGTCACTTCCACCTTGAAGATAAATTAACTAGGGAGCAAAGGTTTGGTATTAAACTTCCGTATGTAACATGATCCTTTGAAACTGTGAAGTCCTGTTTCGTTGAACTCGCTGGTGAACTTTACACACAATATAAAAATGTATTTGTGAGGTGCCTTCGGTACTACGAAGTACACTACTCCAGTGAAGATTAACGTACGGGTCATTGGCCACCCCAAAGTCAGGAGATTTTTTGCACCACACATAAGACTTCGACAAGCCTCGACATTTGCTATCAAAAATAATTTAAAGTTTGGTAACCAAATCGATTCCTTACGATGAATAAGTGGCAGTTTTGAATGTATGTAATAGTATTGCAGATGTATTGAAATTGAATATGATCCGATTTGCTTGTTTGTTATCAGAAATTTATGTACTACGTGTTGAAGAGCAGCGACGTACTGGAGGTGTTGGTGCCCATACTGTACCACTTGAACGACTCGAGGGCCGACCAGTGTAAGTTGACCCCTTTGTAATCACCATCGTTATGATGAAAATCGTGAATGTCATACATTACTAAACATATAAATCGTAATCGTATAAAATATCGTGTCGTGAACGCTTAATTTTGTCTAGGTCATTGTTTCCCAACCTTTTGTGTACCACGCCCCTTTCTAAAACCGCTTATGTACACACCCCCCACCCCTCCCCTCGTGACGTAACATAAGTCTTTTTTTTAAATAAAAAAAAAATGTTCACAAGAGACATACAAGCTAGGTTACAGGAAGAAAGTTAAAGTCTTGTCGAAACTATTTTGAATTGCCCCTCTCTGGGGCGTGGGGCCCACCTTTGGGAAACACTGGTGTAGGGTCTCTGAAGTGGTAATTGTTGTGGACAGCCCGAGTGGGGTTGATGCACATCGGCGTGTTCATCCTGCTGCTGCTGTCGGGCGAGCGCAACTTCGGCGTGCGGCTGAACAAGCCGTACGCGGCCGCCGTGCCCATGGACATCCCCGTGTTCACGGGCACGCACGCCGACCTGCTCGTCGTCGTGTTCCACAAGGTCATCACCACGGGCCACCAGCGCCTGCAGCCGCTCTTCGACTGTCTGCTCACCATCCTCGTCAACGGTCACTACCTTTATCACATAACAACAACCCATAATTGTCCCACTGCTGGGCTCTAGTCTCCTCTCACAGCGATTTAAGGCCCTAGTCCACCACGCTGGTCAAGATCTGGTTGGCAGACTTCACACACCTTCTAGAATTATATGTAGAACTCTCCGGTGTGCAGGTTTCCTCCCGATGTTTTCCTTCATCGAAAAGCAAGTGACAGTTAATTTCAAATACGCACATAATTTAGAAAATTTATGGTGCGCGCCGGGATCGAACGTACGACCTCCCATTCGGGAGATCAGCGTTCAAACCCCTAGGCTATCACTACTCCTTACCCTTTACCCTTCTGAATTATAATTCCAAATTATTTACTCATGAAGGTGTCATTGGTACACTTATGGTCGTAGTATTTTGCTTCTACCTTTTCGCCCGATCGAAATATATAAATATAATGTATAGTAATCTAATAAGTAATTTGCTGGAATCATCACCGTTTTACAACCGAAATATGATCTTGAATTACAATAGCACCCTTCGCTTTTAAATGGACGTACTAGTTAGCTCGTGTCACCGTACAGAGGGCTATTATGGCTAATAAAGGTTACATTATGAATTCAATAGGAAATAATAAAGGTTTAAAGGCCAAATGGAATCCGTATACTAATATATCGATCCAGCAATATCAAGTTAACATATATCGTCCAGTGTCGCCGTACCTGAAGACGCTGTCGATGGTGGCGTCCACCAAGCTGCTCCACCTGCTGGAAGCGTTCAGCACGCCGTGGTTCCTGTTCTCGCGGCCGCAGAACCACCACCTCGTGTTCTTCCTGCTCGAGATGTTCAACAACATCATACAGTACCAGTTTGACGGTCAGTCACATCGGTCGAACAAGGAGAAGAAATATTTATTCATTTAAATACATCCACAACTGTGAATATTAACGAAAAGTGCATTAATAACAAAGAAAAAAAACTTAGGAAAATTATCATCATAATTTACTTTCCAAGTTATAGCTGCGAAGCAAATAAATGAGTACACTCAGCATAGTTGGTTGGATGGTAATTGTCATGATCTTTCATTTTTAATTAATCCGTCTATCCTGTTTCTACTTCTTTGTAATACTATTTAATAAGCTGGGTCCTCCCACTCTCTTGCAATAGGAGCTGCGTCAAGTTTTTCAAATTATTTCACAATTAAACTTTGTAAGCGGATCTTCCGCATCCATAATCACATTACGGATGTGGATGGACGACAGTGACCACTTACTGTTACCGTCGGCTGTTGACATACAGAACACTACCTTATGTTGCTTACTACTGGGTTGATTGTTGTGTTTGTTCCAATTCGCAGGCAACTCAAATTTAGTTTACACGATAATCCGCAAACGTGCCGTGTTCCACGGACTGGCCAACCTGCCCCACGAGCGGTCCGCCATCGCGCGCTCGCTGGCCGCCGCGCAGGGCAAGGGCCGTCCACCCACCGCTAAGGCTCTGCCCAGGTCAGTACGTGGACATGAAACTATAATACGAAGTCATATGGCATTCGTGAACACTCCTCGTAATATAGGCCATTATAGGCTAGGATATTTTTGTTTTAGTTATTATTTGTTGATTGAGTAACAACTTGACAGTCGTCCATGTTACTGGTGTTATTTAGTGCTGTGTATGCGGTCACTTCTTCTAAATAATAATACAAGTTGCATGTGGCAGCTAACTTCACGATGAGGTTTTTTCGTGTGTGTGTGTGTGTATTCCATAGATAAAATATACTACAGTGAGAAAGCCAGCTTAACATGTGTCCATAAGAAAAAAGAGACAACAAGCGGTGTCTATCTCTATTTTTTGCCCTTAGATAAAGACGGGTACAGGTCTGTTATCTTCCATCTCTTTCTATTAGATGGACACTCGCACTCATAGGCAGGCTAGGTTACTCCAGTATAATAACTGTGTGGTGTGTTCAGGTCGCGCAGCGCGGAGTCGCTGGCGGAGGCGGCCATGGAGGGCTCGCGGCCGGCGCAGCCCGCCGAGCCCGGTACGCTCAACCCCACGCTGCCCGACACGCCCGGTAACTACCAGCTAGTACTAACCCGCTTACACTTGTAGTGAACGTCCGCTAGTAGCTAGTATTGACTACACGTCCTACATAGATACATTTTAGTGTTTCGCTACATTTAGTCAACAATAGTTAAAGTCTGACTTGTACAGCCCTTCCCCTTCTCCCGAGGCATTCGCTGCTCCTGTACGTTATTTACCATACGTTATGGGACAGTATGCTACGTCTCAACATTGTCGAATAAAGATCTTTAATATTTCATTACTGCTTTTAATAAATATTTTTCTATATTATTAATTAAGTATTTATTTATTTATTTATTTATTTAAACTTCTTATACCTAATACATAGTGGTATAAAAGGCGGGCTTAATGCTAAAAGCATTCTCTACCAGCCAACCTTCGGTCTAAGCAGATAACAATTATAACGGCAATAAACTATAAGATTAACTTATTATACAGATTGTGCAAAGAAGAAAAAATAGGGAAAATATATATGTTATATGGGTCTAAGAAAAACAAAAAAAAATTTAAGCACTAAAAAGAAAATAATAATCATAAAATAATTAGACAGCATATACAGAGTGAAATACTCGCTGTGATACGAGATTAATCTATTGCAGGTGTGATAACAACTCGTCATTTTGTTTTAAGTAATGAGCTTTTATTCTATTTTTAAAACAAAGTTTGCTACCAACTTTTCTTAACTCATCCGGCAGAGCATTCCAAAGCCTAATGGCATGAATGGCGAAGGAGTTCGACATAAAACCGGAGCGGTGAAGGGGAATCGATAATACGAGAGAATCTGAAGAACGCAACTGACGCTCATGAGTATCATGAAGATAGTCAAACCTTTGTTTCAAATAATTTGGGTACAGGCGTTCAAACAGAATAGAATACAGAGTACTTAACAATCTAACCTGCCTACGATCACGAATTTGGAGCCACTGAAGTTGGCGACGGTGTGAAGAGATGTGATCAAATTTACGTAGACAGTAGATGAAGCGTATTGCGTTATTAAGGAGACGTTCCAGTTTATTGAGTAACTGAACACTCATGTCAGAACAACAAACATCAGCATAATCAATTAAGGGCAGAATAAGGCTATTTACCAAAGTGCTCTTAACCTGTATAGGGAGGAAATTGCGAAGGCGATTTAAAGTACGCAGCCTAATAGTGACTGACCGGCTAACCTCACTGACATGCTTTGACCAGCTAAGGGTGGTGTCGAGATGAAGTCCAAGATTTTTAACATTAGATGAGAAAGGAACAACAGTATTCTCAAACGTAACTGGCATGACGGAGTAATTATCTAATTTGCCTATCTGCCGGGAACTGCCTAAAATTATAGCCTTGCATTTAGAAGGATTGACCTTAATCCCGTACCGTAGCGCCCACTGACTTATATTGTCAAGATTTCTGTTGATAGCGTTAATGGCTAGATTAATATTATCTGCCGTGGCTTGCGTATAGATTTGCAGGTCATCTGCATAAAGATGGTAAGAGCAATCGAGGGAATAGGTAAGAGAGTTTATGTAGATTGAAAATAGCAGAGGAGAAAGGATTCCCCCCTGGGGAACGCCAGCAGTGAGTTCGCACCAGTTGGATAGCGAACCATCAAGCCGAACTGTTTGCCTACGTCCCCGGAGGTAACAGGAGAACCAATCCAGTACCGTAGACGAGAATCTGAAATGTTTGAGAGTAGCAAGGAGAATATCATGGTTCACCATATTAAAGGCATTGGAAAAATCAATCAGAACCAAAACAGTGACCAGTTTATCCTCCATACCACACCGAATATCCTCAACAACATTGAGTAAAGCAGTGGTCGTGCTATGCCCAGGTCTAAAGCCAGACTGGAAAGGGGTAAGAAGATTGTTATGGGAGATATAAGTGGAGACTTGTTTGAGTACCGCTGCTTCAAGAATTTTAGAAAGATAGGGTAATATAGAAATAGGGCGGAAATCATTGAGATTACGGGGGTTGCTTACTTTAGGAAGTGGTATAATAAGGGCATGTCGCCAGGCCGAAGGAAAAATTCCCGCTTGTAGGGAAAGCATTGACGATGTGAGTGATTGGAGATAGTAAGTGCTTTCATAAAGGAGTTACCATATCGTACTCATATCGTCACAACCGACTGCTTTAGACTGGATGTAGGAAATAATTTTGTTAATCTCGTCCACGGCAACTGAAGAAAAGAAGAACATGTCTATATCGGGTTGAGCCATGGAATTTATTTCTGAAACGGTGAGAGAAGTATCAAAAAACGGAAAGGAAGTATTGTGGGAGAAGTGATTATTAAACTCATCAATAGACAAAGAAATCTTTTCAGGTTTGGTATGGTATCTACCAAAGCCTTTTTTTTCTCAACCGAAAAAATCTACCAAAGCCTAGGTTGTTTAGAAATTTCCACATTTCGGCTGAAGAGGTATTACAAAGTTGATCGTGAAAGTATCTCCGTTTCGCTGCTCTTACGTAGGTACTTATGTCGTTTTAATGAATCTTCTAAAATCAGTAAGCGACGAGCGCCGGCACGTGCGTGAACTGCGCCGAGACACTTATCTAGGTAAGCGATCGGTGCGCCTAAACTGTATTGAGTGTAATTAAGATCGATTCGGTGATTGTGATTCATCGACGGCAATCGACTGCCCGCCTATCTGCTGTTTGCATCTGCACGTCATGTTGACGCAAAATAATGCTAAACACTTGGGTACCGTCGACATACCTGGCTTCTCCTTCACGCCGTCCGATACGATCGAGAACTCCGTGGTAAAGCTATAGTAGTAGATACTAGTGGTGGTCGTAATACGACCCATGCATACCATAATGCCTTCAGTCATAACTGCAACACATCACAGAGATACACATACCTAAACCATGTAAACCGAAGCATATGTCAAAAATAGGCAACGATCAATTTGATTTAGAGCTGTACACGAGTGTCTCCTGGGGACTCGTTGACGATGGCCAATAGGTAATTTTCCAGCGAGCGGTGGAGCGTCGTGGCGTCAGTAATTAGACCGATGATCGATGTCTCAAGTAAGCTGCGATAAGATACGGTACGCTCAGCGCATTATCCTTATCGCCATTTTATTGTTATTGAACTATCGTAAATGTACTTATTGATTTAGAACTGTACCACAAATTATTGGCATAAATTCGGGGATTGACTCAGCTTACCGCTTATTGCCAGAAATATACCCCGGAGAAAAAGTTGTCGTATCTAAATCCTTCCAGGTGACAGGATATGCGCCATTTATTTCATCACACTTATAAACTCAAACAAAATGCAGCTCTTAACCTGACTATACATGTATGAGACTCCTTTATCAGCAGCGCAGTGACTGCTAACTAATTCCCTGCGAGATGTCTCACCGGCCGGACCGGCCTGTACCTGTGTGTGTGCTCGTAGCTGGCACCTCCGTCAGGTGGCACACGCGTCTATCTGTACTGCAATGAAGGCAGCTGACGCCGAACCATGTTATCTTCTTTGCTTTATCCATTCACATACAATTATCTTATTTCCCGTTGATTATTTTCTACAATTACCTATATCTCGAGTACTCGCTATCCTAGTTGGAGCACTGTGCTGTAATCTTTGACCGTCCTTCAACTTTGAACTCGAGAACGCATTTATGATTAAATTTGTTGAACGGTGAAGCTATAAGCTGCTGCACGACCGACACATGATGGTCGCGGCCGGTCGGCGGTGCACACGTCGCAACCGTCGTTACGAACAATAACCATATATTGAATTCCAGGTACAAGTGCTCTATCAAACGTTGAGCCCGAGCCGACCTCAGCCGGCAGTAGAACGACCAACTCACAAGTACGAGTATTATGTATTGAGATGAGGCCCACCCCCATCACGATACGTTCGGTGGCCCGTCTCTTCGCTCGTACGTTATTAACATATCAAATGTTACAACTGGGACATGTTTCGACGTGTTTCAGTCGCAGTCGGACTCCATCGGAGTGTCAGCCGCAAGCGGCCGACCACACGTCTCGGTGGGTTTATATACTTATGTTATGATTAATAAGGTAGGTTTGGATTTGTCACGAAAATAGTTTAAAAGTTGTTTAGATAAATGTTACAAGAGTGCAGATAAGACAATTCAGAACGCTATGTGCACGACGCATGGCCTCGCCCGGCCCGCGCCGCCCGCCGCCCGCAGGCACCCTGCGACGGTGCGACGGTTTGTAACACCGTACTCCGCACTCACACATCTTCCATGATCACGGCAGTCTGTTGAAATACAGTTATTAACATTGTACGTTTAATACGTAAGGAAGTCCATGCATCCTTGAGCTCAAAGCAACCTCCTCTGCGCGATGTACCGGCTCGCAAGCCCCATGGTGTTCATAGTTGGTGGTGGGGTATATTTACCTGCCTGGCTTCGACTTGTTTCGGTTGCCGTGTAAGAGAGCCAGCAATAAGCTCCGCCTCCGTCCTGGACCGTGTCGGTGACCTGGACGTCCGTAGCGGCGGTGTCCGGCTGCTGACATAATAAAGTCCGAGGTGACATCGTCCGGAGATCTCCATAAATGTTGGTTTGCTGGTTATGTAAAGACATTCGATTGGTTAAATATTTGTATTTTTGGTGGCGAGTGCTTCTTCTCAACGGACGAACAAATAAAACTGAACGAAACTCCACAAGATCTTCAAAGTGACTCGACAAGACGTCGACGTTCAATGTCGCTCGTAATAAGTAATTTCCAATTGGAGATCTTGCAATTAAGTTGGATCGTTTTTGTAAGCCACGAATATTTAAGCTGTAAGAACACGGCTCCGCATGCGTAAAGTGGGGCACAGTCGGAGCCTGCGGTACCCTGAAAATCGTAAAAAAGAGAGCATCGAAGGAGCGGCAGAAAATCGTGGAAAGCGGGGGCCAATCAGAACGCGCGCGCACACAACGACGAGCGTACACACGAGCGCACACACTCACGGAGCACCC
>DWPQ01001579.1:0-12001 GCA_018251795.1 Perichares adela | reverse complement strand
TTCGTCTAGTTTAGGATTCAGAGACTTCAGATCATGTATGTAACTTTTTGTTGAAAATAAAGAATTATTATTATTATAGTTGTCGGTAAAATGAATATTTTCAGCACTTACCATTTATTAGCAATCATACTAACACAATGTGTTACAAGACATTATTGTCACTGGGTAAGTTCTGGGTAGTTTCGCTTAGAAGGATTTATGGCTAGTCGTGGTAATGTGCAGACTTTGTGTGTGATTACTTCGCATATTGACAAAACAATACGATAGTCGTCATTAATTAGTTATTTGATGTCTAATGGCCTTTTTTTTAAATGTGGGGAATCCTCGTGGATACGCAGTCGCCCGGGGGAGCAGTTGCTTATCCACATGATAGAGCACAAGAAGCTTCTCTGCAACCGCAAGGCGCGCTTTACCTCTTCGGGCTCCATCCGCAGGGCGGCGAACCCCCGATGTCTAACAGCCTACGACTGGGTTGGCAAACTTATTCGCCAGAGTCAAATATGATAATTACAACAATTAAAAAAAATATTGGGAGCCAAATCTGTTTTTTGTTTATTTTTAAATGCTAATTTGCGTTAGCCTGTTCTTTTTTATTTCTATTGATATGCTGTGGTGAAATGTCAATACATATGTTTTCTTTCCTTACACGCCTTCAGTGGATGCCTTTCGTACATATCGCTTGTCCGGAAGAATACAGTATTAACTCTAATACTGTACTTTTTCAAGAGAAGCGATTAACAAATTAAAGATTATAACTGAATGTCTTTCTAGCCAACCGAAAGAGCGAGAAGGATGTAGTTGCAACTTTCCTAATTGGTTCATTCAAGGTGAAAGCGATCTTCGACCTAATTTAAAAGGTAGAACGTACTTTTTTTAGTCGAACTGTATCATTAACTCAGTTAGTGCCAAATTTTATACTTTATTACTGTTTAATACTGTATTCTTCCGGACAAGTGATATGGGTCTAGAGCCGCACTTTGCTGACCACGGACCTGCGAGTTACCGTAACAATAGCTGCCACTAGCGGTATCCATTTACCGACTGCATCCGATCTGTTGCTGAACTATATACAACAATTAGAGTCACAAAAACAATGAATAAAACGAATATCTTATAATAAGCTTTATTTAATTATGAGTTAACAAATATTTTCGTATTTTTGAAAACAGGTTGTGACCTTAACTGAATACAAGTCAAATTGCGTACGCAAAATTTACACGTTACAAAAAATAAACACTGAGAACTGTTTCTATTATAATGAATATTTATTTTTATACTTAACGATAAGAATTCAATTCAGTTTCAAAAGCATCATGTATTATAATACATAAAGTTAATAACTATAGCTCAAAAACTCGTGCCTCCGTAAGCCGACTGACTGAACATTACTTACTTAGTAAGCGAAATTTTCAAATTATAATTTAACTACACAGTACAGTATAAGAGCACGACTCGCGGTCCCTTGCACCGGTGCAGCCTTCGCAATAAATACTCCCAACGTTTAGTCAACTGTGAAACGTAATACGACGGTGCTATAATGTTGAGTGACGATGAAGCTACTTCCAACTTCAACTCTTTCTCTCTCTATCTCTTTCTCTCTTCCTCTCTCTCTCCTTACAAAATACTCGTTACATATAAACGCACACAGACCTCCAACATTCCGTATCGTATTCAGAGATCACACAATTTGACTTTAAAATTTCAATATCCAATCTAATTTGATTATTCTATCTAGCAAATAGAAAGTAACAATTAGGTACAACTATGGTATTAATGATGACTTAACGCTTAGTACATTCGATTATACTGCAATGATTGTACAATAAGAATTAATGATCTATTCAACGAGACAATACTTTCGATTTGTTTACAATAATTTATCAAAAACCCATCGCGACCGCGTACAACGTTTAGTTTATACATCGACGACATCCGAATTTTCTATTAAAAATATGAAAACAACACAACAATCTTTTATGTTTTTTATCTCAAAAACACTTTTAAACTCACTTAGCCAAAACGATAAATTCCTAATGCGGGGAATACAATTTTGTGATGACTACTTACATATCCGTGACTAATTCAAAATACATTACAAAAATGCCAACGTATATACGATACTGGCGGTTGCCTTACTATCAATACGTCTTACGACTTATTTTAACCAATTTAACCGAGCCCGTCTAACCTAACTGAATTCCCTCAACCCTGACAATACTCTATTGCCAAGCTCCCTTCAGCTCTGGTAGACCGGCGCCCTAAATAGATTCTCCCGTCCAATACAAACCCTCCATCGAACCTGCCGTCCAAGCAAAAATATACAAATGTGTTTCCCTAGCTGTACAATTTTATACACTACAGCCACGAGCGTCACTCAGTCACAGAGCGGCGATGCCCCGAGCGACCTTCGAAATGACTAAAATATCTCAAAAACACGTAATACTTGAAACAGCCACTCGGTGGAAGCCGCGGCCGTTATCCACGGCTACCGTATCTTATCGTGATATTAAATCGTAACGATATTAAAATAAAACCGATTACGATAGAAATTGACATTAGTATCGGGCCACGCTTTGTACACGATGCATCGATCAGTCTTGAGGCCCTATCGACCGACGGGGGACACCGATTGAAACAAAATATACTTTAAAACTATTGTAATGAATTTCTACATAAATTATTGCACGTTAATTATATAAACATTGATGTCGTCCGCTGTCGGACCGACGTTGTCGCTTTCGTCCATGTACTGGGAAGTAACTCGTTAGTTCCGTCTGTCTCATTATTGCATTAAATCGCCAGTTACTACATGTATACTCAATTTATTCACTAAAACTATAATTATATAGGCATAAATAAAGATAGGAAAGTACGTGGCATCACTATAGGAACGGAGCCAATTTAAATAATGTCACCATACACGTTTCTCGCACGATCGAACTTAGGTATAGACAATGACTAAATAAAATTATTTCTAGAATATGCAAATAGCGGCCGATGCGTTGAGCGTCGCCTCGGCACTCCACTACCATACAGTAACATAGCGGAGGGTCTGCTTGAGTGCCAGTGTCCAACAAATAATAGGTAACATGAGAGACCTGTAGCTGTCTTTGTCTAATCATCGCAAAAAAAGAGAGACAGATATTGTCTCATTTGCTATCTCTATTTCGATGGACACTAGAGTCTGGCTCCCTCACTCTAAGAGTATGGTGTGTGACTGCGACACACAGTCTATCGTTAACCTATCTACCTGTAACTAATGATACGATGTATGTTAAGTAACCACGACCATATCACAGTTAGTCCAATAAATTTTCACGACTGCACGCACGGGATCAGTTACCTTGTATCGTAATTCTTGAATCTCTTCGCTAGATCATTGTGATAGTAAATATTATGGTCATACTATAATATATGGTATTAATTTTTATTATTTTATTCCGGTAAATTTAACCTTAAAACAACTTTTTATTATGGTTAACTTTACCATAATAATTGTCGTTTACAACAAAATTTACCATAATAAATACCATTTATTACAATATAATTCAGGATAATTCAATATAATAATTATCGTTTAAATTTACTATAATAATTACCATTACAATGCTAACAGCGAAATAAGCGTAGACTTTGATCAATGAGATTCGAGAATCACATACAAAACGAAAACATCGAATAAAAAAAATCGATTAATCGTTAATCGACGTCCAACGCACCGACGCCATATCCACGATTTCAACACACAAACTTAGTATAGTCACGATACTCCTCTATGTTATGGTAATTCATTACTTACGTAACAAAATCATATAATTACACTGCACTCACAGAAACTATAAGAATTCACAGATAACTTAAAAAATAATATTCACCGCGTCACTTATAAATGGGACAAAGCGATATACAACTACTCAGTAAGTATTCATAACTAGACATGTTTACGATAATGTTATGTTATTTAGTGTAATGTTATTTAATGTAATGTAATGTAAACTAATGCGCTACCTTCGGTTTGTTCGACGATGAGTTGGAATGGACACGTATGTGAGTGAGGTAAACATAATCTCGTGTCCCTTGTACAATAAATATTTGAGGGTCGATCAAATGAAACGTAATTTACTACGGACGGGTACACAAATGAGAACTGCCGACCGCCGCGCCCAAAACACTGCTACACAACCACCGAACCCACTTACTACGAGTCAACGGAAACCTCTTCCGACGCTAAACCCCAAGTTTCTGATTAAGTATTTAGTAAATGCGTCCGTCCGGACAGCGAACCGCCAGTGTCCGGACGGCGATCGTCGTCCGCCAACGTTTGAGCAACATTATAATAAATTCAAACATTTAACAACTCCTGTATAACTAGCGCAGCTTCGATAAAATGTTTAACGTCCAACTGTATATAACTGTAATGTATATAATTTCTTCTATTACTTTTGAACATTCGTTTAAGAGGCTTTAGATAAAAAAATAAACTTTTGTCAAGAAACGTGATCCACTTTCAATTCCAGGTTGCAATACGACAAGTTAACGTTCAAAAGTTAAATTCATCAACAAACACAATACATGTTTTATTTCAACTTTTAAAATATATTCTATAACACATTTATTAAAGCCTGAATGTCATGTATTATGGAAGCCATTCAAACTGCGTTTAAAATATCACCGTACAGGGAAATATGTAACCTGAGCAACATTATTCATTTCACGCAGTTTATTAAAACATCTGTTGTAAAAACCAAATATAATAATTGAAATAATTTTGAAATTAAATCATAATTAAGTAACGTCACTACATTTCATTCGAAAACGATTTAATATTTCACTAAAACAATATTACTATTTGTAAAGTAATTTAAGTAAATAAAATTGTTTAATAAATCTGACGGTTCCTGATGCAATTGAATATACAATATTTCATTCTGTAAGGCATACATAGTTGTAATATTTATTGATATAACATTTATTAGAAGCGTCTATTTGTGTTATGTTAAGTATTGAACGGTATTGAAGGGTATACATATGCATATATCCCGGTATACATATGCATATATCCCGGTATACATATGCATATATCCCGGTATACATATGCATATATCCCGGTATACATAACTGGGATGTTCCCGTATAACAAGGTATATATTGCTCCGACATACATTTGACACTCCTTGTCAATTTGACATAATTGCAACAATATTTACTACAAGGTACCGCTTGTTGGCTGTAATGATTCGATTTAGTCTGTATTTCGACCCCTTCGAATAATATGGTTACTTAATAATATTAATAAATTAATATTTACTGTATCCCTTAAATCCGTATCACATCAGTAGCTTTTGATTATTAAACGTTTCAAATTTAAATAAACCGGTGAAACGGAACGTTTACGTCAAAACAAATGTCAGCTGTCATCGTTGCGGCCATTTTATTCAAAGAGGTTGAGTTTTTAAATTATAAATTATTTGCAATAATTTTGCACCATTGTAGGTAGTAACTTGCAATGCATTCCTATAACAAAACATTTAAGAAAATTGATTTCGTGTTTGAACACTGAATTAATGGCTTTGTAAATATTTTGTAAAAACATAATTTGGAAAACAATTTAATTTAAAAATATACTGAAGTGTATTTTCTATGCGCTTTTATTACCTTCAGTCGTGTTTGTAACGGAATCTTTGAACGCAATTTTGAAGCAGAAATCTTCAACCAATTGAGCTGAATATTTGTATACACAAAATTAATTTGGGATGACAATGCAATCTATATTAATATATAAAGCTGAAGAGTTTTTTTGTTTGTTTGTTTGAACGCGCTAAAATCAGAAACTACTGGATCGATTTGAAAAATTCTTTCGGTGTAAGATAGTCCGTTTTTCGAGGAAGACTATAGGTTATTTAACATCACGCTGCAACTATTAGGACCGAAGAAATAATGGAAAATGTGAAACAAGGCGAAACAACGTTGGCGGGGTCAGCTAATTATATATAATCGGTATTTTCATGGATACACTGAAGTGTATCACTGTATAATAATGAACATAGGAATGCAACACAAGTCACTTCAGCCCGTTCAACAACCCAACACGATCGATCGCGACCACCAATGTTTACACCGCGGACACCTACAGTTACAATTTAATCATCAATAGCCAACGCATTATCTGCGTTATACTGAACCTAATCAATGTTACAACACGGCGTATTACACGTATGTAAATATTCCAAATTCGATATATTACAAATCACTCATTAACGATTAATCGAAAACCGTACTCTCTATTTAATCGATTTTAATCGATAGCCGTACTTTCTATATAATCGATTGTAATCGAGAGACGTACTTTCTATTTAATCGAGAGCCGTACTCGATATTAAATCGATTGTAATTAAAATCGAGAGAACAACAATCACAGCGTCAGCGATGCAAACACTAGATACGTCAATACTTAACTAGCTACTTAGATAGCGATCTCAGTTCAAGTAGTATAGCACGTGTGAGCGGAGAAACAATGGAACAGTGTGGCCCAGTGTGTACAGTGTCGGTCGCGGGGCGTGGCGCGCAGTGGGCGGCGCGCGCGTCACTTGCCCGCGCGCGCTGCACACTTCTTCTTTTTACGCTTGAAGAAACAGCAGCATCTGGAATAGACGGATTGCCTACATGACGATTTTACATAGTCTGCCTGGTTACTAGTAGATACGGCTCACTACATTATGTTACTACTTAACATGAAAAACTAAGGAATTACATACAGTAATGTAGTACATATTTAGTTAACTGCGTTTGGGGTAATTTTTGCAATTCTTCCATTGAGGATATCATGCATGATTTTTTTTTTAAGTTACAAAATGGCCGAACTATTTGAGAAAATCCGGTATCAAAAACCGTTTTTCACGAAAGTTATAAATCCTTTTAAAAAGTCATATAACTCTTAGAATTATTTACCACTTGCTTCCTTGATGGAAAACATACTGAGGAAATCTACATAACAGTTTTCCATAGAGTTCTTAAAAGGTACCTAAAGTCTGCTAATCTTTGCTTAGCCAGCGTGGTGAGCTGTGGCCTTCACTTATATTGTGATAACAGACCTGAACAGCAGCGACCAGTAATACATCCATAGGTTAAAATGATTAAATAAAAATATACTTAGTTAAATTATTAAGTCATGATGTCATGCTTGACATTGACAAGCGGTGATAAAAAACAATTTAAGTAATTAAAAAGGAAAACACAATAAATACATACATTTTAACCGTTGACAAACCTCGACTCTACTGCGTGCGAACGAAGAATTAGTCTAAATGCGACGCAGTTCAGATGAAATGCTCGACATCGATGCGGGAACAACAGAGCAAACATTGTAAAATCAAATTAATAACATACAGCGACGATCACAAGACTCTGGTTGCTTATTGCAGACATAAACAGTGCTTGTTACAAATACATCCACTTACTTGATAAAATACTTGTTGCAGATGTAACGCTCGATATGCAGATGTATCGCTCGACAAACACTGATGTATCGCTTGACAATGACAAGCGGCGGTAAACAGAGCAAATAATAATAAAAATAAAATAAATAAAAAAAGAACAATGCATACAGTTGGAACACTGACTTGGTGTCGTCGACCACGTCAACCTCGTGATGCGGTTGCGTGATGGGGGTGTTGCTGTGCCCAGCTGTGGGGTCGTCCGCGCCCAGCTCGCCGTTAGTCGAGCTGACCACCTGTGGACATCATGTTTAGTTGCTTTATCACTGTTATATTTACATTATTTTGACGTTTTAATGTAAAATGTAAAATAGTGGTACTATTTACATAATGTAAAATAGTGGTACTATTTATATGATGTAAAATAGTGGTACTATTTATATAATGTAAAATAGTTTTACTTTTTATACACTGTAAATGTAAGTTTGAAATAGTTCGTATTACATACCAGAATAAATAATCTTTTGTATTAATATTAAATTGTAAAGACATTTATTGAAGAGACTACACTAACGATAAAGGAACAAGTTAAAATTACATCATAAATTATATTACAGAACAGCTGATCAGGCGTTCTACACGATTGTGAGTAGTTTTAGGTATCATTCAAATTCCATATTATTATCTTATGATATGCTACCGAATATTTATAGCTAACAAATAAACTCTAGACAGGATATAATAATTGATTGTATTTACAAATGAAATTGTTTTTATTTAACTTTATTTAAATAATATATTGATGTATTATAAATAAAAGCAATATAGCGAGCGAATGACATATAAGTACTGGGCGTTAGACTGCCGCTCCCGAAAACGAAAACAGATGAATGATGACGATGAATGAGAAAAAAAATTAGAAAAAAAAAATTGCTTCTTAAGTCGAGCGCCGCCGGTACGTAAAAAATGTATGAAGCAAATTATTGTTTTTTCATCGAAATAGTTTTTTTCTCACTAATCATCATCGATATCATCAGTACTATCAATTATCACCTTTATTCGTTTTCGGGAGCTATAGCCTAACAGCCTTTTTAAGGCATCAAATTTTGCCTCTGATCGAATATTACATTCAATAAAAATGTCATTCAAACAACGATTACGTCACCACTTCGAGTTCAATCAATCCTACTAACATGCATTTGACATATTATATCTTTTAGCGAACACTTATGAAAGTTTGAGACGGCTGGCATAGAGAAACGATAATTTTAGTATTAGCGGCACAAGCTTACACACTATACACATTCAACTGACTTCTTGAGCTTACTTTTAATATAATAGCGAAGCAACACTCTATTAATCACTATAGATATATGTAATATTTTTTATATATATTATGCCTTGGACTGTAATTTTAAAAAAAGTAAGCAAATTTTAGTCTAAACCAAAATATAAGATTTCATTCAAATATATTTATCCAATTATTTACGTCATAATAATTATTTTTGGAGCTGATGCGTATTATTTATACATTCAACACTATATTGTCAATTGAACTATATACTACTACACTATATTGTAAATTAGAATTTAATACTCAAAGTCGACCCTACTTTCGAAGATACTAAATTTTCGAATACTTGACGTAAAATTATTTCTATACCATAATTATTACATCAAAGCGGCTTAGAGATTCTTGAATCATATGTCACAAAACTATTGCTGAATCTTCATTGTAGTATTGAGGTAAATTTAACCACAGTATATGGTAACTGCTCTAGTAAATTGAAACCCATTAAATGGTAATTGTTTTGGTAAATTTAATCAATCACATGTAAGTAATAATTATGAATTTAAATTTATTTACAGTAATAGAGTCTGATGATGCAGGATTGCAAAGCATCAAGCGTTTCGTAAATCTACAGAATATTAGACGGGAGAGGTTAGTAGCATTGACTAGACCTCTTTGAAAATATTGGCAAGTAAAAACGCATCTATATGAATTTAAGACTCAACAACGTAATTCTGGCGTTTGCAAGAGAAAATACAGTAACATATATGTATTTAAAAAACATAAAAATGTAATGTATATAATAATATCATAATATACATAAATATGTATCATGAATAAAATTATCGTATTTGTGTTAGTAACCAAACTGTTCCGAAACAATTTAGCCGATTTTTCTGCATATTCGGTCGGTTTAAGAATCGGTAACTATTATTTTATACCTCTAAGTGGCCTAGGCAATTAAAAAAAATATATTTTTTTATCTTACTATTATTTGGCACTAAAATACCTAGCCTTCATTTTCACACCTACCACCAACCCCCAGTTTTTCACACCAAAATATTCACTAAAAATAATTTACTTGGCAAAACCACGTTAACGGGGACAACTGCTAATAACATAGATAATAACGTCATAATAATAATAATACTTAATTCTTGGGTAAGTAATGTCGGTATATTTTCGAATCGTACGGGTTTTACCCTTATCCGTATAGTAATGACATATCAAATCACAATGACAAAATATGATTTAGCTACAGGGTTTTAATGTCCGTATAATAATAATTAAACAAGCCTTAAAATTAGCTTAATTTACGTATAAGTATGAATGAATATTGGCAGTGCTCATAACACTTAGTGCTAAGTTATATAAAGGAACGTCAAGAGCGTAACATCGAAGCGACATGCAGACAGTCACACAAGGATTGTCGCAAAATGTTCACAACTGACCGTTGAAACCGATCCGGGAAATTTCACATACCGAAAATGCTTATTCTTCAACAGCTAAAAAATAAATACACCAATATACATCCACAACAGAGTAAAAATAATGTAACACAGAAAACAAAAAAAAAAACCACTAATAGCAATAACAATAACAATACATGCAGACAATTTCAAATGTTATATGAATTTATTTTAATCATTCGTATTGCAATATTTTAAGTTTTCAATATTGAAATAATCCGTATTTTTTGTTCATATTGTGTATACCTGAACAATGATTTTAATAGCATTTACACTTCTTAACCATTTATGTTGTTTATTTCAACAAAATATATTACTTCATCTATAATTGTGTTAGTCAATTGTAACGTATAAAATAATACTGCAATAAACTGCTATATATTGAAAATTACCATCAAAATTTACAACCAATTTAATTTAAAATGTTTCTTATTTTTTTACATATCAATCGCTTCCTTTTAAGTTTACGTCCACCTAAAATACTGATCTTACTTCCAAATCTTCGTCAAGCAAAAACACGATTAATAATCACGAAATCTTATAATACAATAATTGTATAATTTCTTTATCAGAAAATATGATTATTAGGAAATAGTTATAATTTTGATGGAAGTCAAAATTTAAGTTTACTCAAGTTATCGATGTATTATTATTCATAAACAGATAGCATTTTGCATTAAACAACAGAAAAATACGTAGAAAATAACATAGAAAAAGTTTGAAAATTCTAAAAAAAACTGCGCCCCTTATTGCGTATCTTTTTTGACAGTGGTGATTGTAACATTTAGTTATCAATATTTATGTTCTGGTTCGAAAAACAGAAGCTAATAAAACGAAAAAAGATCGTGTATAGTACGTCCACGAGTTATGTGATAATACAAAGTTTAAAATATTCCGATGTTGGCACAGTACTATGACATGGCTTCCGCATAGTCACTATGTCGGCAAAGTTACGCAGTATGGAAGCACATCTACCGCGCAATTATGCGCTAATTTCACCCTGTGCCGAAGTCCAGTAAGGCAAATAGATTAGCTCTGTACATTTACGTCAAAATGTATATCGGGTACTGTGGGGCACAAACCTGTACGGATCCGTGTCTATCCGCGGGCGTGAGATGGCCAGTGGTGAGTGGCGTGGCCTTGCCACTGTGGGGCCAATTCCCACCCGTATTGGCGGTCCCACCCGTGCCGGAGTCCTTAACCGCGCCCTGAAATATTGCCCATAGTGATAACTAAGAATATTGAATCCACTGATCCGTTAACTAGATAATACGTGCGTGAAAACCTTTGGGAATATTCGGCCAACATCATACATTGTATTATTGTGATAAATATACTGAAGGAGTTAGATCATTCCATATTGGACCAGTGAAGGCCAGCGTACCATCGAAATAGGACGCTGAAGGGGTAAGACCCGTCTCTCTTCTATTTTCAAACTCAAAGAAACAAATCAGTAAAATTGATAAATAAAATGATGTCTAAATAAATAAAAAAAATTATGATTTTTATATTAGAGGCACACATATAATATTGAAATCAATAGCAAAAAATATGAAATATGTAAGTATTCACACGCCATAGGGCATCATAATTATTTTTAGTCATAATTTTGTCCGTTAGAAATTTTTACCCCTAAACAGCCTGCGAAACAGCCGAGCACACTGTAGCAATTTCAAGGATCAAACTACAGACTTTGTCCAGGTCAAACTCATAAAAAATTCCGAAGGAAACCGGAACAGAGCCCCTAGACAAAAATCTTAGCGGTAACCGTTCACGCTCACGCTATTTTAAAAATGTATGGTAATGAC
>DWPQ01001578.1:0-12004 GCA_018251795.1 Perichares adela | reverse complement strand
GTTTTACTTTTTCTAACTCCAATAACCAATAATTCGTGAAAATCACCAGGCCTGTCCATTTAACGAATGTGATCCTAAGAAGAAAAAATTGATTGCTGACTTGTGGGAAACAAGTGATTCTACCGAATACTTTATACAACTTGGAAGCAAGAAAATGTCGAAAAAAATAAATCATTTGGTTGTGGACACTACGGCGTTTATAAAAGCAGCCAATTTACAAGATTTCGCTGATAATGTTTACACTATTCAAGAGGTAATCGACGAGATCACAAACGATCGACAACGCCGAAAACTGGTCGTACTTCCGTACGATTTGAAAGTAAAAGATGTTTTTACAGAAAACATTAAATTCGTCACAGAATTCTCTAAGAAAACGGGGGATTATACGAGTCTTTCAGCCACTGACATTAAGGTGATAGCGCTCGCCTACCAGCTCGAGAAGGAGTTTGTGGGTGTCGAACATTTGAAAACGTCACCAACTGTTCAAAAGTTTGTGAAAGTAACTGGTATTGGCAACTTCACACTTCATCCAGATAGCAACACAGAACAACCAGCAAACAACAATAATGAAGTTAAGCTTGACACTATTCCTACAGACAATACCGAAACTAGTGAAAATATGAACAATGACGATAAAGAAATACCAGAAACTGCAGACTTAGATACACAGAATAAAGTTGAAGTAGATACATTGAATAATGAAAATGGAGACATTACTGAACAAATTAAAAACATTCAATTAAGTACTGAGGACATTGATAATGTAATGGTTAAAGTATCTGATGAAGAAGATTCAGAAACTGATGAATCATCCGACAGTGATGAAGGAGAATGGATAACTCCAAGTAATTTGGCAGCAAAGAGAAAAGAAATGGACAGGGGTGAATTCGAGGATAAAACTGTCGAAGTGGCTTGCATCACATCAGACTTTGCTATGCAGAATGTTCTTAAACAAATAGGGTTGAATGTGACAGCTATTGATGGCAGAGTCATAAAACAACTACGTACATTCATATTTCGATGCACTACTTGCTTCAAAACCACAAGTGTAATGACAAAATTGTTTTGTCCAAAGTGTGGTCATGCTAGTCTGAAAAAAGTAGGTGTCAGCATCGATGATGAAGGTAACCAGCATATTCACATAAATGGACGTAAACCTTTAACAGCCAGAGGAAAGCGCTTCAGCCTACCCACTCCAAGAGGCGGCCAGCATTTCCAATATCCCATTTTAACAGAAGACCAACCCTTACACAAGAGGTTTGCCACCAAACTGGCACGTAACAAAACAAATGCTTTAGATCCCGATTACACAGCTGGTTTTTCTCCCTTTGTAATGAAGGATGTTAATTCTAAATCGGCTGTTTTGGGTGTCAGGGCAAACAAGCAAGACATTAAATATTGGATGAAACACTATTCTAAGGGTAAAAAGAAGTGAGAGTACTGTTGTACAGTTTATTATATTAAATTATAAATATTTTTTTCACATTTTTCATTATTATCCTTAATAATATTGTCTTTCAACGTTTAAAACTAAACTATAATTTACATACATTTAATTTGTGCTTTGTTTGTAACTTAACATACAAATTCTTACTTATTGTAGAAAATGATACAAATTATACTAATTGCTTTTCAACATTTCCTCAAAAAACTTGAACACTGAATCCATACAGGTGTAAGATGTCATTTCATGTTTAGGGTGACCTGTAACAATGATTTTTATTGAATTAATTATTTTGTCAATATTCTGATACTGCATCATATTTTGCTAACATGACTTCGAAAAAGTTATTGTTGCAGAGAAGAAACAATGAAAGGAACTCCTCAGCACATCTTTTAAATTAATCAAGTTCTTGTCAATTATGTATTCACTTACGTTGCACATTGCACACACACATTGCATTCTATCCTTTGAAAGTAATCTTGTCATTATAGTGATTGATAATCAACACAATCAAACTCGAAACAGAACACAAAAGTGAGATTTTACCTGCAGATACCCTTGTAATGTCATAGTCTGGGGTTTTCATTGAAGTGTCGAGAGGTGATGGACTTGATATCCAATTCCTTGCAATCTAAACAGAAGAACAAAAAATAATTCAAATGGTTACAATACATAATTAGATGTAAGTCTTTACAAAGTATATTAATGAAGTAGCTTCTAGTCTGTTACTTCAGATCTTGTAAACTATTCAAAGGATTTTAATGAAGTTTTCACCAAAATTGATTCCTAAGGCTGGTTTATTATATTATTATGCATTTTTCATACCCTAAGTGACAAGTGTGGTTTACCCCAAAACATTATATTTTTTGGACAAAACTTTTAATTTTTTATCCTTAATTTTCACAATAAAATTGCAATTAACAATCCCAATTTTTTTAATAGCAAAATGTTTACTATCTTTTATATAGCAAAACAATGATGTCAGGATCAGCTACTGAGAAAATAAATCAAATATACTTGCCTTCTTCATAAATTGTGATACTTTAATTTCAGAGTATCCATGAACAGAGTCTGTAAAAGCAATAGCTTTGACTCGCTTCTCAAAGTCTGTGTTTACCTTATCTGCCAATGTCACAGTTACCACTCCACCATAGCTATGTGCCACAATTACTATACTTGATGCATTTGTATTGGACACATACGTGTTCCACACATAAATTGCATGTTCTTCACTATTTCCACTATTTGTTATCTTCTTTCCATCTTCTAAATAGTTATCATTTGTATTTAATATCATGACGCCATAATTTTTGGCCAATGCTTTTTTAATGTAGGGGATTTGTGTGCCCATGTCGATGCACTCATTTATGATTAAACTGTAAAAATAAGACATTCTTGCATTAAACAAAATAAGATGTGGATGATTGTGGACAAAATTATATACTCATAATATTATTTTTATCTCATAAATATATTATTAAGAAGTAGTAACACAATAATTATTAATGAATTGAGTATAATAAAAATATTGAATAGCAAAAATATGATAATAATGACAATAATTTGTCAGTTGTGTATAACAGAATAAATAGACACTGTGCTATAATATTCCATGGAATTGTGAAAAAAACATTGAATATGCATATTGAATTAAATATATGAGAACTATCAGTTACACAGAAAATTTTATACAATTACATATACATTTTTTATGCCTTATTGTGACTAGTGCTAATATGATGTCTTTTTTTATAAGGCAAACTGTAATGCCACAATTAGATGATCGCAGTGATGTATGCGTACAGGGAGTTGAAATCTTTTTTTTTTATAATGGGATGCTTTGATGAGATACTTACGATCTAGCCCATTGTCCTGCTCTCACAGCACCTGTTCCATGGATTAACACCATAAGTACATCTTTCTTATCATAATCTTTAGATACAAATATGAAAGTCCCAGATTGGGGGGCCGCATCTTTAGGTACAGGTAACCTTATCATATGAAGATCTGTCTCCAATAAATGGTAAATGTACTCGGTAACAGCATTGCCAAGCTCTTCATAATGTGCTTGACATTCATGGTGCTCATTGCTCACATTAAACAGGAAAGGCTCGTCAGTTGGCTGGCCATTCCCACCTATTTTACGAAGCTGTCCATCTGAAAATAGCAACCAAAATGTCCAAACGTTTAAAATTGATTATATTATTGGTTTTCCTCCCGTAGGAGGAAAACCAATAATAGCGGCAAGCAGCCAATAGCAGCGGTCAATAGGTATCGTAATACCTATTGACCGCTGACCTTCAACACATAGCTATCAATATTCATGACATTAATGCTATTGTTTACAAAATACGCCAATACAACGTACCGGCGTTAAACACGTATCCTAGTTCTTGGATCGTTTTCGTTGTCATTGCTGTAATTGTGCTGTTTCTTGGATTGTTTCTTTTTAAATTTAAAGTTCTCGTTAAAGAATTAAACAGTCGGTTAACTTTTGATAACATTTGAAAAGGTAACTTCCTACAAATAATATGACATATTCTTCATGGATACACTAATTTACTAAGGCTAATTTCAAAAAAACTTTCAAACTTAATTTGATTTCAGTTTAGTATTTTGTTTTGTTTAAAACACTTGATTGAGGTTTATAATATTCTGAATCTATGGATATTTCTGTACTTCTTTTTTTGAACTTGTTGTTATTGTCAAATGCTTACTTTTTAAAGATCAACGGCGTTAGCTGCCGGCCCTTTGGCCTGCATATATGAAATTTTATTATTATTATTATTTGCAATATTCGCCTGTTACCTATTTAAAGTGCTATTTGTTATTTAAAGTTAATTTATATTTTTTTGTTAGATGATCTTAATGTGACCGTGGATTAAAATACATTAGTCATTTATATTTTGTTTGTATGGACGGGCGAGTATTTGGTATAAAGAAAATATACTAGTGAGCAAGCTAGCCTAAAATGTCACCTAAAAAAAAAAAGAGTCAATAAACGGGGTACCCTGTCTCCCTGTTTGCTCTTATAAAGTACGGGTCTGTCATCTTTCCTCTTTCTAGGGACACGGTATCGATACTCATGAGTAGTATCGAAAGTAAAGTATCGTATCGTTAAAGTATCGAGCTGTCACAATGTCAAAATCTATGGTGGTGGGACTGGGACAGAGTAAATAATTGCAATGTGTTTCATGAATTTCACTATTCAACAGATTTCAGTTATTGATTATTTCACTTCTTTTGAAACATGTTTGTTACAGTTTTCATTTATTTAATCTATGTCTGCCAGATTTATTTTTTAATATACATATTTTTAAATAATTAACTAAGTCAAATAGACCAAATACATAGATTAAATGATATAGCAAATAAAGTAAAAAATTAAATAAGCTTACAAATACAAATTTTAATCATTATACCAATCTAAAAATAGCAGTGTGAAAGACATCACTAATAAGAAAAATAAAACATAGACTCGGAGCCCAGCATTTCTCTGGATAGCTTGCTTAATTTGTTCATTAGCATCTTTTACATTCTCGGTCACCCCTACAACTGTATTGGCTATTCTGTCTATATCTTGTTCCTGTTGTAGAACCTGGAAAAAATTAAAGAAACATGCATTTTTTATTGTTTGTTACACAAAATATAATCATATATCAACTTTAAAACATCAACATTGTTCTTAAAGATTACAATTTAGTTTTCAAACTTGTCTGTAAACTACAAATTATTACAATAATTATGACAAATACCTTTTCAGTAAATATTTCTTGCAACTCTGCAATGTGAAGAACTTTGCTCTCAATCTGTCGCACTTCTTCTGTCATACTATTGAGATCGTTCAAGAGCTGAACATTTTCAGATTCAAACATCTGTAGTTCTTCTGGACTGAGCTCTCCCTCGTCTGACATCACAGCAATCTCATTTTCAGACAAATCCATTTTTGTTTTTGTAGCATCAGGTTCCTCATTTTCAACAGTCTCAATATCTTTTTTAATAATTTTGTCGTTCACAAACGGCTTTGGAATGCTAGGTTTCGGTTGGATTAGCTCCAACCGGGACATCTTACGCATGTCGAGCGCTCGTTTCACTCTTAGAGCTTTTAGTTCACTATGAATCTTACATACTGCTTTAAGATATGAATCTATGATATCTATTGACACGTCCATGTACTCCCGCACCTGTGGGGAGACGCCCAACTTACGGTTGTCATTCCTGAACTCCTTGAGAAGGTGCGAACAGGTATTGATTATCCTCTGCGCTCCCGTGTCTATCTGATCTCGTTCGGCCTCTGTCATCTCATCCCCACTAACGACATTAAAGAAACTAAGATATCTCTCTCTGTGTTCCAGCAGAAAGTTTCGTAATCTAGTGATTTGTGATGTTATATCCTTAGCAGCTGCCATGAATGGAGTCTTCGGTTTGGTTCTCATTATTCGACTTTTGTCATCGTTATGTGGACTAGTTACGCCAAATGTTTTGTTTCTAGTCTTTAAAGTTTTTACATATGCTTTAAATAAAGGCGTTATTTCCATATTTGTGCCTAAATCACTAAAATTATAAATACTTCCACCTTGTAACTACAAAATTGTTTATTCTATTCTGTAATCAGTTCTGCCTGTATGATCTGTCAATCTGTCAGTTTTGTCACTGTCCGATTTAGCGCTTATTTATTTTGGAAAATTATAATAACATAGTTCCAAGGTTTTAGATTAGTCTGTATGTGCTTTTAAGGCACTTTTTTACAGTGATCTAATCATTTATACAATAAATTTATACATTTTTATTAGGTTTGAAGAATTCCATCTTGTTAATGTTGCAATGTGTATTA
This sequence comes from Perichares adela, assembly GCA_018251795.1. Classification (NCBI taxonomy): domain Eukaryota; kingdom Metazoa; phylum Arthropoda; class Insecta; order Lepidoptera; family Hesperiidae; genus Perichares; species Perichares adela. Next base: position 5,726 of record DWPQ01001578.1, on the reverse strand, counting down.
TTAACTGAAAATTGTATTATTTTTATTACACATAAAATGTAACAATACTTTTTTTTACGGTATATATTTTTTTATTAAGGTTTATGGCTTGGATACAAGTTGTTTATGCCAATTCTTGATTCTTTTTTTACGATAAAATAAGGAAAACCACAGACTAGTGAGTTGGTTTCTATCCATAGACATTCGCGTTTTTATATTAATCTGTAGTTTTTTGTTTTGCTTGCAATCTGTGACGCAATTTGTGATTTTTGTGAATCTTGCAAGAAATTATTGATATTTCTTTCTTTGTACTTGGTTTTTGCCTATATAAGTGTAAATTTACAGTTAAGAATGAGCGGCAATATGACTTCTACTAACGGTAGCAATAATAAAAGTAGGCACTCAATTCCTATAGATATTTTGGACGATTTATGCAGGTAAATTTGAACGCACAATGTGACTATGTAAAAATAAACAATGATTGTTTATTTGTATCTTTAAAGTTTTTTAAGGCCTTTTAAGTAGTCAAAAGATGTAGTAAACAAGGTAGATCATCGTGTTGATATAAAACATTATCGTTTCTCCGACCTAGTCTAAGTTCCAATTAACTGAATGAGATCATTTTACATTGCAATGATACATTTATTCACTCCTATACTTTGTAAGATGATGGCTCTTCGATTATGATCATAAAGGAAATCACTGCTAAAATTAGCTATTGTTTATACTTTGTGAAGTATTACTGTTCAATTTGAATTGTGTCATGCCCTAGGACTGCAGTGACTATCAGTAAAAAATGTTTGCTATATCTCTGCCTGAAATAGTTTAATAATATTACAAATATTGATGTAGTAAAATTATTATATTTCCTTTCAGCCGGTTTATAATAAACCTGCCACCAGAGGATCGCGGTAACCTTGTCCGGATTTGTTTCCAAATTGAATTGGCCCACTGGTTTTATCTGGATTACTATTGTAATGATGAAACCACGAAATCTCCACTCAATCCATGTGGCATTAGGGAATTTGCGGCACATATATTTCAGGTATTTAGGTTCCTAGTATTGATATGTACATAAATTGACTGAATTAATCACTTTTGTAATCAGTTACATACAAGAACCCCTAGACAAAAAACAAGAAAGGTTAGAGTTCTCTCTACAGAAAATCTTGAAATGTATGATAATGACATCCACTAGCGTAATGTTTGGCATGACTGTACAAATATCATTTTCATGTATTTTTAAAATGGTACACAGCTTGAACGCTAAGCGCTAAGATTTTTGTATATAGATTCTAATGAGATAACAATCTAAGGATTAATTGGACAGTGAAATGTTTCATTGTGTTATGTCACCCGTGACTATCAACTACTAGGCAGTAGGGGTTTCAAAAGGAACTTTATATAGCAAAAAAAAATATAATACCCAACACATTGTCTTCTTACTTTTCACATGTGACCCTCAATGACACTTGATATGTTGACTCCAGCACGTTCCCCAACTGCGCGAGCACGTGAGCAGCCTCGACGAGGTTCTGGACAACTGGCGGGAGTATAAGCTGACGGTGCCGACGTACGGAGCCATCCTGCTGGACGAGGACCTAAGTCATGTGCTCCTGGTGCAATCGTACTGGGCAAAGTCTTCATGGGGCTTCCCCAAGGGCAAGGTCAATGAGGACGAGGAGCCGTGGAAGTGTGCTGTTAGAGAGGTGAGCGCTATTGGTGTTGTAAAGAGCCAAGCTATATCAGCGCCGCCTCGTCTATTGTGGCGCACTTCATTTTATGTTAACAGACTATAAAGGAGCAGACAGGTTAAACGAATCTGAACCGCCTGTTTGTGTAGTTAACTTAAACTTTTGACTGACAAATTTTTGAAAGTCTATTGGAATACTATACTACATCACTTTTTTTTTTAAACTATACATTGAATTACAAAGAATACTTAGTTGTTACTCTGTTGTAATCAAGGGATTTGTTCTAGGTATCTGCATTATTGAAAGCACGAGTCTTAACTGTTTTGCTGAATTTGTGCTCATATAAAACCGTTGTCGCAGGTACTAGAAGAAACCGGGTTCGATATAAGCAAACTGATCAGCAAGAACGATTACATCGAGGCGATAATACACGAACAGATCGTGCGGCTGTACATCGTGGCGCACATCCCGCGCGACACCAAGTTCCAGCCGCGGACGCGCTACGAGATCAAAGCATGCGAGTGGTTCGCGCTGGCGGACCTGCCGTCCAGCAGGAAGGACATGACGCCCAAACTGAAGATGGGAGTCAGCCCCAACTCCTTCTTCATGGTCCTCCCGTTCGTCAAACGCATGCGCCGATGGGTCGCCGAACGGAACCCCAAGGTGTTCCACAGCACCAGACGCACGAGACACAAGTCCATGGGTGATATCGACTTTACGAAGACCAAGACGAAAATATCTCAGGGCCTCGAAAACGAGATCCAGGAGTATCAGCAGAGCTCGGGGCACAAGTATACGAAGAACGGGCATCAGAGCGGCAGCAAGCCCAACGGCAACGGGAACGGGCGGAAGGACAAGAAGCTGACGAAGCGGCAGCTGTTCACCCCTCAGACCACTCCCACTAACAATTTTTCACCCATTCAAAAGGAGGACAGTCCTAAGGATGAGCTGGAGGAGAACAGTTTCCTGAACTTCGTGGCGCCGTCGTGGGCCAACTTCAAGTTCGACCGACGCGCCATCCTCGACTGCCTCACTTGAATACTGAACGAGAGGAGATGGATCTCAAATTCTAAGGCACCACTTTTTGACTATTTGTAGAAAAATTGGCTTTAATATTTCGTTATCGAAAATTACAGTTTTATGATGATAATAGTTGTTTTACTATGGAAAGTTTATTTTTTTACACTTTCCGTGATGTCCATGCTCCCAAATACAACGTTAACTACTTTTGGTGCATGCATGAATACTAAGAAGATTTACCTCTGTGATACAGGGTTGATGTCACATTCGTCAGTTGTTCAACAGGGAGCACCGACCACCGAGTTCAGACGAATATAATTATTATTCTACTCCAGGATGGATGGACACATCAAAATCGGCAACCGACACAAGCCGCTGTCAGTAAGTGGTCCCAGACGTGGCCAGCAAAAAAAGAAACTTAACACAATTTTGATTTCCATCTATCGGTGACTTTAGTGATAATAGGTGAAAATAATTTTTTTATTTGCAAAATGAAGCGTAAAAAACTTCGATAAACTGACCTAAGCAACGGTGGTATGTACGTTTCGAGACCAACTTTCCTGACGTTTTCTTGGGAGGGTAGGCGTAAATAAAAATTCTTACCTTATCCATATTATTTATTACCATCGAGACATACATTTATTTATCCACTAATAGAAGTATCTTAAGATTAACTAATTAATATCACATCGAAAAAATACATTTCTAAAGATAACTATACAATAATTTATTTAAATGAAATGATATCAGTTTAGTGCCCAATTATTTTAATATTAACTCGGACGTAGCACGGCTCGGAGCCCGAACACATTGTAAGATAACCGCTAAACTCTAGAATTAAGATCGAAAGTTATATTACTAACAATCTCTAGTATCATTTCAAAGTGATATCCACAGTTTGAGTAACGTGACAGAATTGCAATAACATCCGAATTCCTTCTACGCTGTCAGTCCTGCGTACAAATGTAAATTGTGTACATAATACATATCACAATTAGCACATCAGCGTACGAGAAACTGTTGATTCCTATAGCGATACTCTTATCTTTTGAATGCAGTAGCACTTTGACCTCTGTTACATCTTATAACTAAAACATATTTGTATTTATAACTAAAAATGTAGTTTAAGCAATACTTAACTTTATAACATTAATTTTATTAAAACAAGCAGATCAATGACATTTGGGAAACTAATAATCAAATGAATCGTTTCGAAGCAAATAAAGCAAGATTAGAAGCGGTTAGCACCCTTGTTCTCTAAGCTAACTTAACTACATAAACTATTTCTTATGTCGTATAGTAATCTATATTTGATCGCCGACGAGAAAAATAATTATATAGTAGCCGAGGTCCCGTAGTCAAATCAAGAAGTTTTACTGAATAAAATAATCCTAGTTAAACCAGCCAGTCATAAAAACTACCTGTTGCAGTCAAAACAACTGGCTCAGTTCAAAATTACATTCTTGGAAAAAGGAAAAGTGTTCGCGTGTCCTTTTGTTTGTCTTTAATCATAGCTTAAAAAAGTTTTAAATTTTCATATCAGTTTATGAAAACTTTAAACATAAACAAATCGTGTTAAACTAAAATTTTCGAGTGTAAACGACTTCACAATGCAATACGTAGATACATACACGGAGTCCTCAAAGTTACCAACCAACGCTCTCGCAGTGTGAAGAAATAAAAAAACAAAATCTAAATCGTCCAATGTACAGCAAACACTGCGTTTTTATATCTTGCTAATAAACTAAATAATAATATACTCGTATGCAGTTTGAACCGATCAATGTTAAGTGTCACCGACGTATTTACTCAGATTGTCTAAATTGACTCAGCCGCTATTTTTCATGTTTCGAAATTCCAGTTTTATTATCGTTTTTTTTTTCAATATAAAATTGTCTCATTGTAAAAAATTTTTTTTTTTAGTTGTTACAAAAAATTAGGATACTTCTACACTGATATTGTAGTGACCATAGTGATTTATTCCATAGAGCGTGCGCTGTCACTCCAATCAATCAAATAACTAACGTCATAAGACAGATGTGCTGATGAGTTTCTTTCGCCGTTTCGTCTCAACCATGATAAAGCACCTTTCCAAAACGGTGGTAGAAGCAAAAAACTGACGTTGCATATGTGTATCAGTGACACCTATATGAATAAATGAATTTAAATTTGACAGACAACTTTGTCAAATTATATTTAAATCGCTTAATAGACAAGAGCAATAGATAGTACACGAAAACTGACTCAAGTTTTATTCTCCCTACGACATTCTAAAAAATCAATCTAAATAAAAAATTCTAACAAAATCCGATTCTTAAACCTACAATACAAATCTGACTGCATACCTCGAAATGATATGAGTTACTGACATATATTTAACAAAATAGGTACAGGTTTTCTTACAACGTAGAGCAAAGATTTTACAAGAATATTATTTATATTTAAAGAAATAAGGTATCCAAATGTGACGGTCTCATGTTATAATTAGTAAAGAAATTACGATATGTGGGAACAGTCCGCCGTAAAACGACTCGATTGAAAACGGCGATAGTACAATAATTACGAGATAAATTCCACATTCCGATACACTGTATTATAAGTTATTTTTTAAATGATTTAATAATACCTCAATTACTTTTATCTGTCATCACATTAACAGTGATTTATGATTTGATACGGGCGTTTATATTCATACAATAATAATTGTCCTCAGAGTTGTAATTAGACCACACAATGCATGTCCACTATCGTCTAGGGCGTACACTGATACATTAGCGGGGACGAAATTCGAAACTTAGGGGGCGGACAGCAGTGACGACAATCATATTCACAGAATTTCATCATCACTAACAAAATGATACAATATTATCCCTTCATAATCATAACTAGCAGAGTCCGCGGCTTCGCCCGCGTGGAAAGCTCCAAGCAGGCGACATTTTTTGACAGTTATAGTTAGTTATATTTAAGTCAATTGACATAAAATCGTAATGCACTAATATATTATTTATAACCCTTTCAAAGTATTGGACTTTT
>DWPQ01001577.1:0-12004 GCA_018251795.1 Perichares adela | reverse complement strand
AAACAACCCCAATTTTTTACTTTTATATGGCACATTTTGCATTTTTACGTTGATTGGGTCAGCTAGTGTTATTATATATCGTAAGCGTTAGTATTCTTTATTACCCACATGGTACGAATGTACCAAAAAAGTCTGACATTTTTACGCGCGTTTTATTTTCAAGCGACTGTAAAAGCATAGCTTGTAGGTAATAGATATTATAGTATGTAGGTGAATGTGTAAATGATAAGAACGTCTGGAAATTATAGCGGAGCGATCCGTTGTACTCAGGTTAGAAACTATGGTTGCTTTGTTGTTTCATTGATCGTTTATTGACGTGACAAAGCAAGTTTTTATTCGTGTTAGTTAAAACATAGATGTATAATCATTGTAGTATGTGCATCTGGATATTTATTATTTATGTATCTGGATATTTATTCCAGAAATTAAATATATGATAACGATGAAATTAAATAACTTTGGGGTTGCTAAAACTTTTGCGCAGTGACTACCTCTTACCATTAGTTGGGTGGTCTACTTGTTTAACAGTTATATTATTGGTACTAAAAAGATCAGTAATTACGATAATACGAGTTGAACTTGTATCGAAATATTTTATTATTTAACACAAATTAAATATAACAAACATTCAGTTTAAAAAACTATTAAGTAAATAATACTTTAAATATGGTATAAAAAAACACAATAGCAAAGCTTACAAAAACATGGCGCAGTATAATAGCAATTATTCCGTCAAGTTAAAAACTATCCAAAAAATAAATTAGCATTGCGACAACGTTCAGGGAATTCAAAGAGCATTTGACAAATCAGTAAGTAAAAAACACGAGAAACGCAAATTTGCAACTGGGTCACTTGGAAAGTGAACTTTGTTTCGAAAAGAAGACACAATTACAACATAAGTGTTAAGATAAGAAACGGAATAAAAAAATATTGTAAAACGTATCTACGCTATCTTGAAGATGGAGAACCAATTGAGAGGCGAGTTCAACGATATTTTTTTATCGTCAATACATCGATAATACGTAAGTTCATTCGCTCATACATAACTTCATTGATTGCATTCACTGCACTAGGTAGACCAGTGTCTCTGTAGACGGGTAAAAATAAAAAAAATATTAAAAGTAATTTAAAAACGTATTTTTTTTTAATATTTATATATATCGTTACACTTAGTTTATTTCCGTTTTATTAACTGAAACTGGTTATCTCGAAGAAATCACTTTTTAGGCATAAAGCCGACGCTTTATACATTTAATATGTTAACGTAAATACGTTGTTGTATTATGGTGTACAATAAAGTCTTTAAATAAATAAATAAAATATATTTAAGTGAGTAATGAATGTAGGTACATACATACATACCTTTAAGATAGTGTAATAAATATATATGTATACGCGAATCCTATCATTCCCCAAAGTAGGTCTACTGGAAGAAACTTCTTATGGAATAACTAGTCTATTATTATATTTATCATAATTTTCAATTCTCAGTTCTAGTTTCCAGGATGTAAATATCGCTAAGACTAACTCTTTCATACCGTCGTACCAGAAACAATAATTTCACATCGTTATTCAAAATATCGACATTCAACATCTTTTCACGTTTATTATTATTTGCACCGTACTTTACTCTTTATGTAATTATAATAATGCAAATTAAGTTATGTTAAGTAACGCAATATTATTTAATAGCATAATATTAGTGAAAACTTTGTTGGAAAATTATGGAAAGATTCTCGTGATGGATCTGAAAGGAATAATTTTTTTAAAGCTTAAAGGCTCGACTAGAAGTAGTCCTCATGGTAAGTGGCCATTGTTAACTGTGAACATTGGTTAATAACAGAGGAGTCTTAAACTGAAATAATTATTAATCTCTGTAACTTAAGAAAACAATTTTTTTATATTTTTCGCTCCGAGAATACCTTAGAAGAAAGCTCATTCCAAAATGTCCAAGAACATGGAAAAATTGATTCTGTAAATCGGAACGTTCTTTAATGGTTACTGAAATAAACAAGGAACACGATTGACATATTCGGCTGTCAGTAGTATTGACATTTGTATGTAACATCGTTTAAAAAGACAGTTTTATTTTTCCCCAAATAACTCTTATATGTGGGACAACAACCGAAAAAGGTTTCTGTACGTGTTTATTTAATGTAATTCCTAAGACATGACTGTGGCGATAAGGTACTGCGATCAAGTGTTTGAATGTGGAGTACTCAAACACTTCAAAGGATTATTCCAAAGCAATGTTTTTCTGTTGCAATTATTGCACTAGACTTGAATTAATTAGTGAGTTCAGCACGAAAATTAATACTCAGAAATCATTCATAGGTCGCAGTTCAAATACTTTATCATAATTATTATTATGCATTGACGTGTATGGGTAATTTTTTTGGTATTTTTTTGCAGAGTTTCCGTGTTTAGGTTATTGTTTGCTTACGTCATTGTGCGCAAGGAGAGGTAGAATTCTATAGAAGGCAAGGTACGCGGTACAACCTGATGTTAAGCAGTCACTTCCATAGACGTCTGTGACAATAGGACCTATGGAAGTCACCGACATGCACACCAATTTATATTTTACACACCAATGTAGGTTTACATATTGCACACCAATTTATATTTTACACACCAATATGTATAGGTTTCCATATTGCACGCCAATTTATATTTTACACACTGTACCAAATATAACAGTAATTTGATCTTCGATTTTTATGAATCAAGATATTTTCGCGTCCGTGATTTTGGTTTGACGGTCGGACGATCGGTTACCATCAAGTGTCTTGTAATAATAATTTGTATATACAATTTGTAACGCTTTTTGAAAACGAAAATAGGTACTGATAGGATAGCACTGATTGGATTGATTGATTGATTAGGGGAGAGAGAAAAACGAGTCGGAGGAAAAAAACACATGTAATTCATATGTGGAGCACTATGAATAGGCAAAGAACATATGTTTTTTTATTTTATTATCATCAGGCCCGCCTGTCTTCGTTTTCGGGAACGGTAGCCTTAGTAAATCCTTTGTATATAACCACAGATAATATATAGCATGTTATAACAGGTGAAGTTAATACATATAGTGAGAGTTAATTTTATTAACGTTGGCAGGGATGGAGCGTTTGCGCGGAGTGCCCGGTCGCTGGGGCGTGCCAGAGGGCGCCACCGATCGACTGTGTGTGGATGTGGGCGACGGGGCCTTCATCGAAGTGTCGCACCCGACGCCGCTTGGAGAACAAAAGTAACATAGCATATAACTTAGTGACATAGTATATAACTTAGTGACATAGTATGTAACTTAGTGACATAATATACAACTCAATACTCATAATACCCTCAACAACAACAACAACAATCTTTATTGTACACAATCAAAGGTTTACAACATATTATAGAAAACTGAGATACAATTGGCGGCCTTATCACTAATACAGCAATAGCAATCTCTTCCAGGCAACCATTGCTTGGAATTCAGAAGAAATTAAAAGAAAGATTTCCCATTACTCAATATAAATATTAATGTATTACTCAATATAACTCTCAGTACCCACAATATAACAATTTCCTTGATTCAGCGATTTTTTCGAAATCCCCTAGAACTGTCCGTAAGTGCTAATGCAAATTATGTAATAATTGTACTTTATAAATATATATGTAAAAAAAAATATTACGAAGGTCAATCATTGAAAATATAAATAGAAAGTATTAGTATTTACCTCTGTTTAACGAATTTCATCAATTTATAAACTTAACATAAATAACGGATCGTATCAATTATCTATATCCAATTAATTCATGTCTCGATAGGTTCAGGCTTGCATTTTTTCTATCGTAGACCAATCTGACCTCTGCATAACGAACGTCATTGTAACAAATAAATTAATACAACAGATCGTGCAAAGGAATAACTTCCTAAGTAAAATCAGTTCCATGATTGTAGGATTACGGACCCGAGCAAGAGATAACTAACTTCTGATAACATAAGGAAAACTTAAACATGCATTCATAATTTAAACCCGCAATCCCCGTGTGACGCCACCGTTTAATCATTGAGGATGGTGTATAAATTAAAACGGATAGAGAATATTTTATAAACGACGTAATGTATGATTAAATTATTTGTAATGTGTAGAAATAAAATACCTGCGTGACTACCAAAGGGCACGTTGTAATAAATAGTTGTACAATGAACTTTTCACCGTTTATGGATCGGGTGGCGCCGTTTAGTCATTAATTTTCCCCTTCCGATTATTCACCCGTGACCCTTGGACTCTGTGTAATAGTAATTTTCATCATTGCGACCCATTATTGTCCAATGTACAAATTTGACATTTCTTCAGAGTTCCAATGAAATTTATTTTGCACTAGCTGTGCTCGCGTCTCTGCCCGTGTGGATTTCAGTGTGTCGCAAAGTTTTTCCCGTGTAAATTCGAATTCTGCAGGAATTCTAAAATAAAAAGTAGCCTAAGTTACTACAGTGAAAGTCCCGTCAAAATCCGTCCAGCCGTTCCAGAGATTACCCGAAACAAACAGACAGACACAAAAATTTAAAAAACTGTTGATTTGATATGTGTACCGTGTATACATACATATGGATTTGATAAAAAAACGGTTGTTTTAACATTACAAACAGACACTCCAATTTTATTCATATCCATAACTGTTCCAACCGGGTTGTCTCTCACAATGGTGGTTTATATCCATCACGCTAAGTACTTACTACATAATGTAACTTCACCGATTGTCGAGAATATTATGGAGAACTCTCAGGTATACAGGTTTCCTCACGATATTTTCCTTTACCATAGCAAGTTTTTTTTATAATAATAGCCGAAAAACGAGAAGACAGACCTGATTAATTAATTTTTAATTATTAAAATTTTTAAAATTATTGGTTCGTGTAGGATTCGATTGCACACCTTTCCGTTCAGTGATCAACGGCCCAACCACTAGGCTATGAAACTCATCATAAGTTAGTAAGTACCTACCTGTACTGTAATAATATATTTTGTGTATCACTGTCGGGTCTGTGGGGATTCCCATTACTCACCGATAGACAGTTGATTTCATCAAACGTCAATGTACGCAAGTATAAAATTATTGCAGTACCATCACGTAGCAATAAGGATATTCAACATTTTTATTGCACTATTTCTTTGAATTAAAGTAGGCTATGAGTGATTTTACATTAACATGCTAACCTTATAATGAGTTGGCGCCGTAGCGCCATATACTCAGTAGTGAGAAAAAATAATTATAAAAACAGAATTAGGTACATTACTTAGGTTTTTTTAAAATCTCCAATAGGTCAGCTTGTATTTCAGTATTTGACTCACTAATTTAACCTTAATACTACTTATTTAACCTTAAATGCATAGTTACTTTTTTCGTGACATGCACAAAGGCTGTGTTTTATGCAAATCCAAACTCAACAGATTTTTTCACCTTCGCTTTTAAAACTTATAACCGTTTTTGTAAACATAACAAATTATTCATTAGCAAAGTAATTATTAATTATTTTCTAAAATAAATCTCATCCAGCAGACCTAAAAATGTAAAGATGGTTCAGACAGAAGGAATTTAACGTGCGTAATATCTTAAATGATATTTGGAAATAAAAAATAAAAAGTGTTTTATTGTTACTTGGCAAAGACAATAAAACTTTGAAGTGGAGACACCATTAGGCCTTGGCGATAAATAGAATGGGCAATAAATTTATTAATGGGTGCTCAATCCTCATGGTCACCTGTTCGGTGATCGGTTAGTTAGAATTACAACATGACAGTCATATGCACTTCATCGTCATTACCAGCAGTAGTAGGCTCTTATAATGCAGGCTCAAATTAAGATAGTTAGAAATTTATTAATATGCACTTGCTTTGGTGAAGATTAATATCATCTGGATGTCTATCTGAAGTTTGCCCGTATTCTCAACATGATAGACAATATTTTAATTTTAAATTCCTTTTTACTTCATAAAATAATGCCAACAACATAAACTCAAGTCACACATACAAATCGATATCGCTGGTATAGCGATAATACTGTTCAGTGTCTTTTTGTTTTTAACTTTATGAATTGTTTTATTTTTATTGTGCACAATAAAGATATTGTTTGTGTATAGTAGTGGATGTCGATTCTTCCGTGATTGATTAGAAATTTTTCATATCATTTAATGGTTGTGTGCGTAGGACGGCGGGGATGCGCGTACACTGTGCGCCCGTTGCGGGCGGACGCGCGGTTGCGGGCGCGGGCGAGGCGCGCGCCGCGTTCGCCGCACACGCGAGGGCGAAGGCCTACGACTGCGAGCTGGACGCCGTGCTCGACAGCGTCGTCGGCAATCGCAAGGACTGCTTTGTGTCTATTCGAGGTAAGAACTTGATTTCTATTTTTAAATGTATTGGATTAATTAGTGGGATGTTTTAAGTAAGTTTGGAGTGTGGTGTGAACCAAGATGACTAGGACTAGGCAATAGAGTATATGTTGTGAACCATGGAACAAGTGTACCGTGTGTATGGTGATACACATAGGGTAGAGAGGCAGGTAAAGGATAAAAAAATATATAAAACATGAATGTAAGGTAATTATCATCGCACAGAACACTTGTACAAATTTTCAAACAGATCGGAACTTAGGAAGTGGGTTATATTGAAGTTGTAAGATAGCCTTACGAGTAGCTAGTTAGTTAATAGTGAAAGTAATAAAAGATCTTAGAAAAGTAGAGATCGATATATTTTGTCATCTTTTCTGTGTTCTACTAAGTTGTTTGTGTTCAGAACTGCATAAACGACGATTTAAAAAACTATTCTATTTCTTTGTCATCCAAGAGGATATGTTTACGAGTGCGATTAATGAATTAATTGATTGTAATAGGCATAGCTGACTACCGCGACGGCACGCGCGGTAAGGAGTGGCAGGCGCACGCGGCGCTGGCGGCCGCTGCAGTCATGAAGGCCATCATTGCCGATATGGAGCCGCCAACTGATTAAACACGTTTCTACCATCGACAACGACCACCTGCCACCGACCTTCCGCTTTGTTCGACAGGTTTCTTTATGGACGAGTTTTCAGCCGTCAGATAAGTTAAGTATATTATGACTAAATACAAAATAACACGATTTATATTGTTAAGAACATTGCAATATTACATTCTATATTCTGTCGTATTATTCTTTAGTTGACGATTGAAAACTCGGCATTAAAAAGGGTTATTACATATATTCGGGTTACTACTATTTCAAATTGGCCGGCAACATAGTATGTTCATACAGCATACAGAAGGTTTATTATGTCCGAATATGCTGATTAATATAATAATGTGTGTTATCTTTAATACAATAATTCGCATATTAACATTATGAAAATATTCGATTTTTTTTAAAACACGCATTATTTAAACTTCACCTGAAAGTATTTATTAATTTAAGTATGTATACCCTCTTTTAATTCTACAATGATTATTTGTTATAACATTCCAAAACTTCAGAACAAAGGGATATATTGATTGAAACTCGCTTGTTATATCGAATGTGTCTAAAGAGCGGTATATGTGACCAGGATATAAGTATATAAGGAATTTTAACTCCCTAACCCGAATATGTGTAAGGCCAGTCTAATCTATTAGCGTTATTCATTCGATTAGTTATTTACTAACTATATCAGATTAAGTTCGTTTTGCTCATAGTGATTCAGTACACGGACCAACGATGGCCTAATAATTTACATAACGAACTTTGAGAGATTTATTCGTGCTCGTATATCGACGAAGTTTTTACGGTTAATATAATATTTTTTAGTATGACACGGGTACTCACACTACTTTTCATAGTGAGAACGAATTGTTTAACACAATCAATTTGCTTAACACGATTTGTAACATTTGGTGAATGCCTTAAAATCAGTTTTAAAAGTAAAATTGTGAAAATAGTTATGTTTCGTAATCTTTAAATATCATTTAGTAAAAAACACATTTTATTTCACATTTAACATAAATATAGTTGAGTCAAATAGAACTCCATTGGTTCTCAGTTTGCACGCCGATATTTCGACACAGTTTGATCGTATTCACGGCGAAACTTCCCGAGTACCCGTATAGTACTAAAATGCGTATGATGATTCGAGTTTTAAAGTAAGTACATAAGTTATTTAATAATTACTAATTGACCACCAGAGAATTGATATTATTCATATGCCATACATGTTGGTTATTAAGTAAGTGTATTAATTGCTAGACATTTTTATTGAATCTTGTTACGTAGACAAATAACTCGTTTTAGAAACGATTAGACTAAATTACAGGTAAACTTGCCTTGCTATTTAGCTGTTAGAGTATTTATACAGTTTGAATCTGTAGGTAGCGTATCGATTTTACACGAGATTTTAGTAGGTAGTAATGACTTTCACTTCGATTTTTTAAAACGTTTTGCAATAATAATATACACTTTGGATTTGTAAGGTTTTTGTAGTTAGGTTTAGTTTATGTAAAATCTACTCTAGTTTGCTTTTTGCTATTTTTTGCCGAACTTGTCTATTATACAACAGACTATAAATGCTTAGTATTCTTAAGGCTCTAGTAATCTAGTAGTCTTCAGTGTTTTCGAAATCTTTAATATCAATTTTGAAGGATTTAATGATGTACCAATTCCTATCCTGAATGTGTTCACTAAAGATTGCATTTATATTTATTCACAAATTTGTGATTTTTCAATTTAGTATTGTGATTAGTGGCACGGGCAAGATTTTTTTTAAAACATAGATTTCCTTATGAATTCAGAAAGAGAGGGAACATTGAACTGTAGGTACTAATTTTCTACGTCATCCTACGAAAAGTTACCAAAGTTTAAAAAACAATTTTATATCAAAGTGATATATATATATATGACATTATACAACAAGTTAATTTAAATGATATATTTATTGTCAGTGTTATACAATGTACCATGTTATTTATTGATAGACATTGCTTTGCCAGGCATAGTTATAAAGTATAGGTTATATTTTATATGTCTACACTGCCAGAAGTGGCCTGTGTTAGAAATAAGTTTGTTGGAAACATGTTTGTTGTGAAATTCATTGTAAACCAAAGTAAAAAATGTTGAAGTATTTATATACAGGTCTAGTCACCTGAAGTTTACTGTAAACTATATTTATTTACACCCACTAGTTTTAACTTCATGTTGATACATTCGTACATTGTTTATCAAATCATAATAAATATTGTTCAATTCATAATGACTTAAGTTGCAGGTTATATCTAATGTTGTTATTGACTGAAGAACTTTTTTTAGTAGTTATTCAATGATCATTTGCAATTTTAATGTCTTGAGATTTACCTAGTGTTTTACGGATTGTTTCCTAATAATGCTTAAATAAGTTTCTGTATATCTGAAGTAGCTTGTATTATTCTGTTACATATTGTAATGTTTGTAACTGCACAAATAAATTATTATCATTGATATAATGTTTTCTTTCTCAATAATAATATTTCTATCAGTAGGCCCTATTAGTGGGTATTCATATGAAAAAAACAGGTAGGTTTAAAAGAAAAACATATGAATTAAAATACATTATCTATATTTACATGTCTTAGGTTTTATGGGCTGTTGAAGTTTGTCTAAGTATGAGGAATGTCATTGCAGCAGATTTCTACATTATTATCCTGGGCAATTATCTGAAAAAAAAAGGTATCGTCAAATAATAATGACACTGAAAAACATTCAAACTGATTCACAAAATTATAAACACAAAATTTAAGTAAACAGTGTTTTTTTTAATACAATTTAAACTATTAAATATGTTGAATATATGAATACTAATTCATGTGAATCAATTCACATTATGTATATGGTGACTAGGAGGACTTGGGTGCTCTCACAATGAGATTGGCAGACAATAATAGTAACTACAACATAAATATTTCTTAGATACTTACAAAAGTGTTAAACCCAGCATTCATTCTGAAAAACAGTAATTATAAGTACAAATATATACATCTAAAATAAGTAACATTGACTATAGTAACCCCAAATTAAAGTGCATGAAAAAGTTTGGGCAAACCCAGCCCTTTGTGAACAAACAATGGGAACAATAATATTAGCAATCTAGAGGTGCCATAGTGGACATATATAAAAGGGTTTCAACATCCAAAGGAATTTGTTGAAGAGAGGACTGTTGTATATACAACATAGACAATGGAAAAACAAAAGACAGTTAATGATTGAATCCTTTGCATATATGACAATCCCCAACATTTACATATCTTCTTTTCCCATATAATTACCTGAATGTAAGGATGGAGGTATAAAATAAATAGCTCTAATTGTAAATGAAAACATGTTATAATTCAACAGATACAATCATGGGTTAACACAACATTCAACAGGGTTACTGTGATGTAAATTAATTTTGTTAACAATGTACATTACACAAGCAGTTTTCAGTCTCTAGATAATATTGCAAAACCTGTAGACTTAGCCAAACAATACAGTACTGTAAAATTACTTGCGCACAGAGTAATATAACAACCACAGGTTAGTACATTTACACAATATGATTTAAAACATTAAGCTCATAGATTAAATAGTGGGTACATAGTGCAGACACAGAAGCAAATGTCAATATGAAATTCTGTTACTTGCATCAGTCTTAGAAGCATGGCGTTCTTGTTTGGCCATCATGTTATTGTTGACCTTCTATAAGTTCAAAATATTTGCATCAATAAAATGAGTAATATGTAAACATATTGGAGGTATTAAATTCAAGAACATTAACATTGCTAGTATCAATCAAGGTACATACTTCATTCCAAAACATATTGGTTTTTGTAATAAGTTGAGAGCAATAATTGATAGATTAGTTTAAAAAATTATATGAAACAACAATGAACTAGTTTTATTGTCAGTAGGCATTTCACTCAAATTAATAAAATCTTGCAAGTAATAAGCTAGCATTACTCACCAACATATTTAACTTCATCAAAGGCTTTCCTAGCTTTTTTAAGTTCCTCATTCATTGTTAATAGATCTTTAACACGGGCATATTTACGTGGATCCTTACGAACTAAGAAAATAATGTCTTCAACTTGCACTCTTCCTGTCCTGCCAACTTCCATAGCTCTGTGAAATTCCAATGTTAATTAAAAAATAACACTACTAATTTAATTTCCTTTACAAAACCAAACAAGTTAAATAGATGATTCTTGTGTTTCAGTATTGGTATCACTGACTTTCACTTTTAACTGTTTCATTTTTCACCGAAGAGTAGCAATGAATTTACTGTTTGTTTAGATGACTCATCAGTTTATTCACCAAGAAACTGGATTAAAAAAAAAAGTATACCAATAATAGTAATACAATATGATACTATTGATAGTAGTATAGTAGTAGTAGTAGATAGATAGTATAATACTCTCGATAAAGAAAAATTTAAATTACTTGTGTGTAGTTTCAGTGATAAATTCTATGACAAGGTCTTCCAAGAAATCCACGCTTTCAGTATATGGGTTTTGGTCATCCCCGAAACCGTACATCATACATCTTAATTCTTTACTGAAAAGCCTTTTACGACCTGAACCTGTTGCACCAAGCTGTTGCTCAGAATCCTCGTCATCAAACTGAAAGGGTTAATTTTATTATTAGGTAAGGTAAAAAATAATAGTACAGATTTGTTGAAAGTTGATATGTTAACATAATTTAATACGACTTGTATGTAAAACTAATGTAACGAAGATCGATTATAAATTCGTAGATAGATATTTACCTGATCATACTGTTCTGGAGCATCGGGTGTAGGTGTAGTCATCCTTTAGCTTTATAAGGATACTTGGACGAATGGCTGATTCTTAAATTATGATAAAAAAGCAAAGCTTCTCAAAGCCAAACAATTTTTCTGGAATAAATTTTATTTCGCCTCTATTAATCAACAACGTCAAATAACAACAACAGCAACAAAGTTAAAATTAATAACAGCTGTCAACGTCACAAGTGACACAATCTACAGA
>DWPQ01001576.1:0-12006 GCA_018251795.1 Perichares adela | reverse complement strand
GTTGACATAAACTATATATCTTTTTGCTTTAAAGCTTTTACGTTTCCACCCGATAAACACAAGTTTTTAAACCACTACTGTGGTGATTGAGTACAAACATTATTCCTATATTTATCTTGTTTAATTTTTTAGGAATCTTATTCGAAGTCATTGATATGAAACACATGTATTAATTGCAACAACTAAAAGCATACACCTAAAATATTCATTAAATATTATTCTATTATTCTTCTTCTTCAGGGTACACATCCGCTCTCGCAGTTTGGCAATCGTTAATCGCAATTCTATTAATAAAACATCAATACTACCTTATATCTCATTTTCTGCTAAAGCAAATATTTAGGGATACTAAGAATTCTAGATATTTACACACGTACTGATTCAGCCTCGTTCAGTTTTATTATTAGTACGTACTATCGACCTTCCTCCGCATCGAAAAACATTGTATTGAGCAGCATTAGAAATCGTTTTGTTTATATAACCGAAAGGCGAAATTACTAACGTTTATTTTAACTGCAAGAATTTGTAAGCAGGTGTTTTAGCTCACCTTGTTTTGGTTTAAACGTTGATAATTGAATCAATGAGGCTTAGCATTTTTATATATTTGTGTGTGTTCGTGTTGACATCGTGTCTATATCAAAAGTGTTAGCTGTGATTATTACAGCAAGATAAATAGAGGTTCAAGAACAAATCCTGTGAACATGGCCGAATATCTGGAAGATTGATTCTTATATTGACAGACAAGACACCAGACTTTAGACATCTAATTTATCAATCAATTACAATTATTATTCTATGATTCAGGTTGAATCTCTAATTAAGATAGCCGCTGCCCTGTTTGTTAGTTCTCCTTCTGACATATTTCTTCTGTCATATTGCGCGACAATGTCATGCCACCGCTCTTGTCTAAACCGGCGGTCGATTGAGGTTTAAAGTTCCTACGAATATCTAAAGTAGCATTTAGACATGGCTCGTATATATTTTAACATTGCATTCGACTATTATTACGTTTCATCTCAGTTCACTAAATTAACATAGCAGTGATCAATTTTTAACATAACAAATTAACCACTAATAACAATAAGTCATAAGACTTATATAATATATAAGTCTCATGACTTACTTATAATTATCTTTTGACTTATTTATATTCATATTATGAAGAAGAAAGAAAATGTTTATTTAATGCTATATACAGATTACAAATAACTCTTACTTAAAAAAAAACAACAATATTTGTATATACGCAAAACATTTAAAAACATTAACTTTTAAAATACATGACATTAAAAATAGAATAAAAAAATTAAAAAGGAAACTTATTTATAATAATAGCATATAAAATACACTAGGTACTCTTTATGCAGTAGGATGGCTGTAAATAAGATCTCACTCACTATCTGTAAAACAGTACTGGTTTTCAGTTGGACCTAATCTCAGCATTATAATATACATCAAACAAAAACAATAAGAAACTTTCTAAGCATACGGTTGGCATCAAACCGTATGTACAGTTGATTATTCAGCCATTACTGGTGAAATGCGCAGTAAACCACATCATACATTTCTCCGTTCATATTGGACGACAACAAACGGATAAGCTTTCAAAGGGTAACTTTACTGCGTGATTTGTACACGATTAAATTATGTATGTGGAATAAATAAAGATATAAAGATAATTTGTTTATATTTAATAGCGAATCTTATAACGTTTTATACTCCGAACAAACTTGATGAAGATGTTATAGACAAATATTTTAAGTACACAACAAATGTTTTAAGAAGATACTTAAATGTAAAAAGTAATCTTGAGATTTGAAAAATATATTTTTACTAGCTGACCCAGCAAACCTCGTTTTGCCATACAAATTAAATGTAGTGAAAAATTGGGGGTTGGTGATTGAAAGGTTAAAATTAAGGGTTGTATGTATTTTTTCATACTACATAACAAAAAAATTAAAATGAAAAAAAAAAAAAAAAAGTTTATGGTGGACAACCTCTATCATTTAAACTTTCATTATAATCGGTCTACCCGTTTCGGAGGAGTTTGGCAACTAACACTGTGACACGAGAATTTTATATATATAGATAAGGAATTGGACCGTGAGATATATTCTCTCTCATCGACTGTCATAAGCGATTCTCCGCTGCCATAATGAGCCCTTAGACAAAACTCTTAGCGGTTACTATTCGCGCTATACGCCATGTTATGGTTATGACATTTGCTGTGGAAAAGTATTGTGCTCTCATACCAAACATCTTGCCGCAGAGAATGTCATTACCATACATTAAGATGTAGTATAGCGTGAACGCTAAGCGCTAAGCTATGTCTAGAAGGTCTTACTATCAACACGTTGATGATGTCTTTGGTGAAAAGAAAGAAAGAAAGCATTTATTCCGTCGCTAAATTACAGTACAACATGCGTCAACCAGTAATTGTTACGTACAGTAATATATAGCGACGAAAAGGGTTCACACTCAGCTTATGTCATGGGACACTCATGACCACGACTGCTGGTTTTCAGTGTGGACCTTTTCCCGGTGACGCGGATGTCTATGGGATATTATCTGTACAACTAAATAAAATTGGAGTGTCTGTTTGTAATATTAAAATAAGCACTTTTTACTGAATGCATATGTATGTATACACGGTACATACATATACCATTTATTTTTTAAATGTTTTGTCTGTTTCTGTGTTCCGGCTAGTATATAATCTCTGGAATAATATTAATCTCTGGAACGGCTGGACGGATTTAGACGGGATATTCACTGGAAGATAGCTGATTTAATAAGAAGTAATTTTACTTTTTAACTTCGAATTCCCGCGGGATTCGGATTAATGCGGGAAAAACTTTGCGCCACACTGATTTACACACGGGTAGCGCCACTGGCAGCTAGTTATTTAATATAATGTTGAATATTTTCAGGAAACTTCACCTGCCTGGAGGTGATCTTCAAGCTGAAGCGTCGTCTCGGCTACCACCTGTTCAACACGTACATACCAACCTGCCTTATCGTTATCATGTCTGTAAGTGACTGTCATTACCATATCACTCTTATTGAGGTTACTGATTCCTATCTACGGCTTGTATTCAATTGACGAACTCATTTCTTACTGTGTTCAAAGATTTCATACAAAGAGAACATAATCAACAAATCATTAGCATCAATGTTTCCCGATTTTCCAGTGGGTGTCATTCTGGATCAAACCGGACGCCGCGCCTGCTCGAGTGACCCTCGGGGTCACCTCTCTCCTGACTCTGTCCACACAGCACGCCAAGTCTCAAGCACAACTACCTCCGGTCTCATATCTGAAGGCTGTTGATGCTTTCATGTCGGTGTGTACCGTGTAAGTAACTCGTATCAGTTTATCCACTTTAATACTTCTTAAGGTGCAATCCGCTCAAGTTTGACATTCATTCTGTCGACTTGCACTTTAGATACAGCAATTCTGAGCAGACCGAGTGCTAATTTTGAGCCATTGGCGTAAGTTCTTTAGCCACGATGCTCTTCTTTGTCCTACACTTTATTTTGCCTTAGATCTTCTCTTGGATGATTAACTGCAATAACTCATACTTGGGACATCGCATAATATTCGAGCTTTCTCGTATTTTTCGCTGAGTTTATATAAAAACTCAGATGAACGGTTAAAGATTTGGTCAATTGAATCTTGAAAATTTGTAACTATGATATTTAAATCAAAATTATATTTTGAATGTCCGTAGAGCTACGGAGATGGGCCAAAGACAAATTTATTTCGACGTATGTTCATAGGTGCCTGTTTTAAACACCAATAGCATAAAAAAAGTGAAATGTATTAGTGTACTAAGGAAATATTACAATTATGAAATGATTCATTGAACATGAACAATATTACGGAGTACTCTCAAGTATTCAGATTTCTTCATGATTCACCAGAGCAAGTGATAAAATTAATTTCTAATACGCACATAATTTGAAAAATTAGAGGAGGTATTCGTACTTTCGTGCGAGAAACCACGGTTCAAGAGGCAATAATTAGGTATTTGAATCAGAATTTAATGTAACTTTTGATTTATAATAAGTAGACGAAAAAAAAAATTATAATAATTAGTATTAGGTACTTGCTTTACGGTAAAGGAAAACATCGTGAAGAAACCTGCACACCGGGGAGTTCTCTATAATGTTCTCGAAGGTGTGTGAAGTCTGCCAACCCGGAATTGGCCAGCGTGGTGGACTATGGCCTTAAACCCTCTCCATGTGAGAGGAGATCCGAGCCCAGCAGTGGGACAATTATGGGTTGTTATAGAAGACGATAAATATCCGTTCGTTTTCCCATTCAAGATTCGTGTTCATGGCGCTAATGGAATACTGCTTGGTGAACATAATCCTAGACGACGGAGTTGGCAAGCCCAAGGTAAAGGTAAAAATTATTTAAAGATAAGTGTCCTTACTTTATCGTTCTTTTTCATAAATAGCAGCAGCAATCTAGATAAAGATGCGAGTCGATAAGGCTCATAGTCGAGTGTATATCATCGTGGGAATCCCGGTGGCAGTGGCGGATTCATATCCGTAAAGTGATCCTTCACTAACCCGCATTGGAGCAGCGTGGTGGGGTTCGCTCCACAAAAAGTGTTGTAGAGATCGTGACGCAGGCAAGCCTAAACTTACAATAATAAAGTATTAGACAGCATACGCCTAGGCCGATTATAGTCTCAAACAAAGTTTGGACGCTGTTTTAGACGCTTTAAAACTGAACAATTCAAACAGATGCTTGTAGACGTTTATAAAGTGAGAAATGTGTTTTTTGACGAATTGAGTCATCCGATTTTAGTTTAGGCCATTTAACTACATACGTAGGCTGCTCTCGATAGATAGCACTGCGTTATCTCAAGCTATCAAATGCTATTTAAATATAGAAGCCGCAGTAGCTGCTCTGTCAGTAATTAAATCGCTGTTAGAATCTAAATGCAAACGACCTAGCTTTATAGTATACATGTGCTTCGAATTTTTACGTTTAAAAGAACCATGATTTAAAAGACCCATTTAAAAGAAACATGATTACCAATCATACCAATCGTAACAAACTGCCGAGTACTTTGGAAATCGGAATTATCTGTAACACTATTATATATTTTAGTTCTGATATAATCCTCAATTGGGATAGTAAGCGGAATAAAAATTAAATCGTCATTGTTAAACTAAATTAGACCATTGTCAAAAACAATTTTGTATTTAAATTCTGCGTTTATATATGGTTATATATAAATGGTTACTGCTGAATATTTTCATCTAATCTTTAATTCATTATAAACCAGTAGAATTTGCGTGTATCTAAGATGATCAAATTTCATTTTCCTGTAGTAATCTTGTATATTTTACAGGAACCAGCGGAGGCCGCCAAAGCGCGTATGCGCGCCATCAACGTGGACCGGTTCTCTCGTGTTTTCTTTCCACTTCTCTTCTCGGTTCTAAACGCGACTTACTGGATCCAGTTCGCCCAATACATCTGACTGCCTGAATATTTGTTCCTTACTTCTGTCTTTAAATGTATATTTTTTTGCTGTTAGCTCACTGTTCTTCCAATCATGTTAGTTTAACAGCTTAGTATTTAATTGTATATTTTAAATTGAATAATTTATTAAAGGTTACCACGAAATCGTTGGTAGAGATATCAAACCACTGAGATGTAAATCTATTTTAGATCTTAATTGTAAGGAATCCAATGAGAAAACCTTTGAAAAGTAATATTGCGATTGAAACTCTGTCGTAACCTGACAAGGATTGTTTGCTAATTTTATGAGGTCACGCTTTACATACTTCTAACAACAGCCATATTTTTAGTTTAATCAATTTAAATTTCAAACTTCGATGGTCTCATAAAATTCTAACACATGAATACAATATATTATTATGTCACGCGACTCACTTTCAGCATCTTTTGATTTAAATTAAAATAAATTAACTATGTTAGGTAATCTATACCTAGATGTTTACCTATAAGATATATGTAAATAGCACAAGCCAGAGGAATTACATTACAATTTTCCTGGAGTAATGGCACAATTAACTCATTTTAATATATCACCTCGTATCTTCATAGTAATTATTTTTTCCTAGTAATTCGTTTAACTTATTATTGATTGCATTCGACGTGTTTCTTGGACAGGTAAAGTTAGGTATAATCAATTTATCAGATCATCATGGACTTTGTAGGGTAAAGCAAAATAGCACAGGAAAAATGCACCGCTAAATGGCGCTGCAAAATAACATAGGAAAATATCGCAAAAGTGAATACAATCAAGGTAACTGCAAAATAGCAGCACTTGGTCAGAATATAGTAAAACTTCAACTTGATTTGAATAGAATAATGTTATTTCTGTTTGTACAATTTCTGTCCTGGCATTTAATATTTAAATGTCGATCCAAAAGTCCGCTAGCTACCCTGCCCTTCGACTGAAGAATTCAGGGTCGAATCCCGACAGAGGCACTTTTCTATGTTAAACTATTGTGGATCTGGCAGACTTTGCCCGGAAAACCAGTATCAGTATATTTATCTGGTGTTCCTGGAAAAAATAAAAAAAATCTAAAAAAGTATCCTGTTTTCATCCTAACCTTCAAGTAACTGTATGAAATTTCATCGCAATCGGTTCAGCGGTTTCACGTCACAGACAGACAGACAGAGTTAATTTCGCATTTATAATATTAGTTTTTTTTTTCGTTCCATTTGTGTTTGTGATGTTTCAACTGTGAATGTCCATGCCATGTTTATTTATTATTTACTCAATGGACATTGAGTTCACGACAAGAAAAATATTTCATTGCCTGTGCATTGTATTTCATTTGAAATATTTATCACGTCTTGGAGAGTGATGATGTCCCTCTAGACGCCATGATAATATTTTTTCCTGGTATAAAACTTAATGCCTAATAATATAATTGTAAGTTGGGTCTATACCCAACTTACAATTATGATGATGGATATTATTAGGAGTGAAATAGATTGGAAGGTACTATTACCTTCCAATCTATTTCACTCCTTACTTCCTTTCAGGTTTCTTTGCTGGTCAACGTTTCATTCGTAAAAATAAAAATAAACTTATTCTTCTAAAAAAGTTATTATTAAAATCGCTTTGTGGGTGAAATTGTGCGGTTACTCCACTAAATAAGTGATTTATGATTAGCTTTAAATATAGACATTTATGCTAGACAGATCAAATATGTATAGTAATATATAATTTATATTTACTAATGTACCTGATTCTTAAATATTGATATTCTTGTGTTCTTAATTTCACAATTGCTAACTTTGTTTTTATTAATGTTTTGTTACTAATACGTTAATAGATTTTAGGTTATACGAAGTATTCTTTATGTTTGTAGATTTCATGTATAATTGTGTTCCGTATTGTTTATTTTAATTTGATTGTTCTGTTTAAACATACCTATACGTAATACCTGACATTAAATCTACTCCGAACGTGGACGCTACATTAGATGGATTACCCATTGCCACTCATAACAACGAAATTAGTATACCAACCAACATAAATAATTAAGTACGTAGTTAACTTTAAATGATTCCGTGCTAAATGAAACGATAAATCCTAGTTCATAATAGTGCAGTTGGCTTATGCTAAGAAAGAAATATATCTTTGTTTCAAACGTGTGTTTCATTTTGGCGTCGTATTTACAATTCTACTAAACAGTTTAAACTATCTTTAAATACTAATATTAAAAAGCTGTTGTGTGCGCTAATCTCAAGAAGTAGGTTTACTGCTTCGAATTGTAAAATTATTTTAGTGTTGAATATATTTATTGACAAATGCTAAGCTATATGACATCACGCTATGCCTAATAGGAATAGGAGTAGCGCAGCAATGAAAAATGTTGCAAAAATGGGAAAATTATTTATATGACAAAGCGACGTCAGCTAGTTAAGAATAATGGAGCCAACATCGGGAAATTTTGTTTTAGAAGGCTTATATTTACGTGAAATTATATACTGTTTATATCGTATTGGAAGCAGTGGAACGTTTCTCCACCATGCTGCCCCAGTGCGGTTTTTACAGTTGGAGGATTACACGTGTAGGGGCCGACTCAGCAGGAGGAACATATTTCTCTGTCATGCTTAATGAGTGCTTTCTAACTATATAAACCGGAGCCTACGACGTCACGTGCCTTCCGAGGCACGGAAGCAGTTATGTATTGCATTACCCATCGCCGGAAAGTTATACTAGGTAAGTATCGATCACTTAATGATTGACAAGTTGTTGACAAGTTTTTGTCAGTTAACCAACAAACATAACAAACATTTAATAACCAAAAAGCTTGGAACTGAACCCGTGCCCATAACGACATTGATTAATAAACAACTGCGCAACAGGGACAACTTTGGGGAAATAAATAAGATTGGATTTTAATGTCTTAAAAACATTTATAATTAGGTAAATTTGTCTATTACGAAAATATGGATTTAAAATACAATAAACAGTATAAAAATAGATCGCATAAATTGTTCTTGTAATCTTAATATATTGGAAATATTTATATACAATATACTTCCATAATCGCATTAGCTATTTAAATGTCCAATAAAGACATGTAGAATACGGAACAACATAAACAAAATCGCATGATTATTCGCCAAATATTATAGTTATCCGATAATGTTACAAAACAATGCAATGTAAACTCGAATTACATTATTTGTACAATTCAATTTTCAAGACGGACAGATAAATCGGTAGATACAGAGTAACACACCACCGAACGGAACGTAGACGTTTATGCGCTGACGTAATAAATAAATACGGCGACGTAGTAATAATCAATTCACAGCGTTTTACGTATCAAATCAAGTAACTTTAGTTAATAAAAAGGCATTTATAATATCAGTCGCGATTGCAATAGATAGATAAAAGGTCTAGTTCATGGTTAGGGGGTTTACATGGTATTTTGAACCTTACAGACACATCGAACTGTCACCGTACGCCCGATTGTTTGACATGATTCTCAATCTACAAGTGTGAGTGAAATGAATGACAGTCGGTCACTGAATGGTGTCTTATTTGAACGTGTATAAGCGTTTCCTGTTGGCGCACGAGCAATTTGCATGAAATCGCGTTTATTCAATTACACATTATCTTGTTACACACTGTACCGTGAATGGAGAGATGCCTGTATGTGGCTAGACACTGAGTCAACCGAAGCTGGTTGTTTTGTTTTTTTTTTAAAGTTAAACAAAAAAGCGGGAGTGTTGTGGTGCGCGAATTTCGCTCGCGTGGTTTTTGATTTTTCGTTGCAAACTTAGTTTTTCTGTGTTAAGATTTTTGAGTGATCAACAGTTTGCACGATGAAAGATCCAAATAACAAGGAGGAAACTTCGGACGATGAGTCGGGGTTGGGGTATCAAAATACATTGGTAAGTTTGCGAACTTTCTAATTTTCTGTATATTTATTCCTTTGTTTATTTCCTTACCCGTAACGTTCGGATAATTAATTGTACTCTGTAGAGTTCCAGAGGATATTTGTGAAGAAACAATTGTTATTTCTCGCGTCGAATCAATTATTATAAGTCATGCAATGTTTAAATAAATAATTTAAACGTAGAAACTTCACACCACACAAGTAGGTTGTGTGTGACATATTATCGTGTTGATAAATTGAGTTCCGGAGCGTTCTTTTTGTTATAATTGTATTGTAATTATCCCTCGCTTGACGCTATTAAAGAAAAAATTTGTGAATAATTTTATTTCATATATATAATACATTTTTAATAATAGTAAATACATACCAAAATATAATTAAAATTAATAATCAGTGTTTCAGAAATTAATTTATACCAAAAAGACCTTTTGACATTTACTTAATATAACATTAACAGCTCTGAGTATAAATTTAATTTATTTTTATTGAGAAAATCTAATGTTCAAGATTATTAACTGCTAATTAAAAATATTGTTCTACAATGTTAGAGAAGGGAATAACTTTTAAATTGAAGCACTAGGAATTACACTTGTTTTAAATGATATAATTAATAGCATTAAGTATTATGGGACACATTACACAAATAGAAATGTCAATAATGTGCAGAGCATTTAAATAATTGCACCTCAATTATTAGTCCTAAACAACCGTTATATTAAGATGATACTGGGGTCTGATCAGCCTTAATTTAATATAATACATTTTGGGGTATTTAAAATGCTAATACAAGGGGCAGTAATAAAATAATATAAAATTTAATAAATTGATATTTTTATATAAAACCATCTCGTTTCTAAATTTCTGTGCCCTACAGGGTCCATGATGATCTGGTTGTATAATTTCCCAAAGACTTTGATTGTAATACATGGTATGCAATACTGGTTTATGATTATGAAACTTGATAAGTAACATGTGAGAAGAATCAATACAACAATTTGAAGGATCAATATGTGTCAACAAGACTTGCACATTATCTTATATAAACATACTTTATCCTTAACACAGTAATCATAACAACATTGAAACAAACAACAAATATTATTATTTCTAATACAAAATTAAAATGGTCTTAGATGCACCACATCTCTATGGGTATATCAAAACCTTCTAAAGGCTGTAAGCGGTAAACTCTTTTACCCTTACTACTATTTAACAATACTAGTTAACTCCGCACACATTGTTTGACTATTAAAAGATTTGTAGTAAACATTTTAGTATTACAAACGTGTTGGTTAGAAAGATGAAATTAAGGGTTGTGTGTATTTTTTAATGCCACATCATTAAACATAAAAAATAAAATGTTTTGACCAATACAAAATATTTAGGGTGGTCCACCCTGTACACTTATCAATCTAGATGTATAAAAAATACATATAAACTTTCCTTATGAATCATTCAATCTATTGCTGAAAAATTTTATTAAAATATGTAGAATACTTTAAAAGATCTGAGGTATTAGATAGCGGAAACGACTTCATTTTATAATCTGTAAAGATGAAAGTAGCTGTAGAACTACTGTTATATCTGCATGTAGATGCATTTCTGAGTGTTAATGATTAAAGACAGATAAACATTTTTATTTAAGAAATTAGTCTAGCACTTTAACTTTTACTTACTGAAGATAAGTGATTCATACAGAAATGGAACAGTAGCAGTAAAAGTTAAGTAGATCTTTTGAAATAAGATATTCCAATACTTAAAAGATAACTAGCTGTCCCCATAAACGTTGTTTTATTATTTAAATAAGGGTTTGTGATAGAAAGGTGAAATGTATTGTTTGATGACACATAAAAAAAAATTGAATAAAAAGTATTGATGGAAATACTTGAAGGTCTTGGGATGAAAATAGGCTCCTTTTTCCCATTTTATTTAGTTTTTCGAGAATTTCATTTTTTTACGTACAGGTGTCGAAAACGGGTATCCTGAACATAGCGTACGCTGGCTTAAACTAAGAGATATACAAAACCAATTTACTTCAAAAACATTTCTGGTCCTTTTCCAGGACAAAATCCGCCAGATCCAATAGTAAAGAAATATTTATTTTATTTACTTGGCATAGAAACATTAGCAAAGCGGAGCCGCGATCACGTGATTGACTAAAAGAAAAGAGACCGTAAACAGAAGCCGTTTGTGATGAATTACGTCGTATCGTATCGCTCGAAATACCGCGGTTACGGATGTGTTTCATCAATGGTTGTCACGCGGAAAAAAGTTGATTTATTAAAAAGACTTGTTGTGCCAGTCGAAATCAGTGTCTCATAAAGTTTTTCCAGCGCAAATCCTGACCCCGCGGCAATTCTAAGTTAGAGTAGTCTATTTGATGCTCTACAACCACCTCTGTCTTCCAATAAACGTACCGCCAAAAACAGGCCAGCCGTTCCAGAGATTCGCCGGAACAAACAGATTGACACATTTTTTTTTAAATGTTATTTTAGTATAAGTATATATCGTATATATAGACATATAGGCATTTAGTAAACAGCGTTTATTATAATATTACAAACAGACACTCCGATTCTATTTAATTGTATAGAG
>DWPQ01001575.1:0-12008 GCA_018251795.1 Perichares adela | reverse complement strand
GTAGGCTCACATGGGACGCGCTCTAATGAGGTGCCTGAAAGCGACAATGTCTTTGAGCAAAGCAAATGTGTAGGTATCTACATACGTAGGGGAGGCACCTCCTACGAGTCTCTCGTATGCGGCTCCTCACGTCGCTGTGTGCTGTAAATAACGCATTAACTTGTATGTCTGTGCACAACTTATGTTTATTTTCACGCTAGTACTTATACCTTATTTTGATAAGGTATTTCGCAATTTCATTGTAGTCTTCTTTAACTTATTGTGAAGCAGGAATGTGTCGGAAATTTCACTAATCATTGGTTATGTGTCAGTGGTAAAATATCAGTTATTTTCTAAAGTATGAAATACGTCTTCAATTTCAATGTAAAATAAAGAAAAAAATATTTCATTCTTTTATTATATACTATTAATTGTTGGTGATGTTTATCGATGTGATACTTAAGAATGTGAACGATACTTGTCTGTTGCGCTAAGCTATAATAAAATAGATAGCATAATATTATTCAGTAAAACTAATTTGGTGTGAAGATACGACACTTGTAGGTAGATACGCGGTGATTTACATCCGGGCATGACATCGAAACCAATACCGATGGAACGATAAGAGGATTCATAAGCTAATGTTTGCATGATATCGGCCGAGGGGGGTCCGGGGCCGGAGAGGTGTCGGCCCGGGCGCTCGGGCCCCGAGCCTTCCGGTCCGGGGCCGGTTTTAATTTCCCGCGCGCGGCGGGCGGCGCGTTAAGTTTAAACGCCCGGAGATGAGTCGCACATGGACTAATATCATGCACGGCCCGGGCCGTCGCCATAGAAACGTACACTCAAATGACGCGTGCGGCGGTGCGGAGGGTGAGGCCGGGGGTAATATGATTTGAGCGCTCCGGCGACACCCCGCCCGCTTGTTTGCTCTCCGATGCAATCGCGATACGCGCCTCGCCGCCCGCACCGCCACATCTCACCTCCGTCCTCGATAACCGCATCGGATTCCTTGTTGCAAGCCACCGCATTCTATTGAAATAGACACCGATACCCGCCTAGCCACCTACTCTACTCGATTTACGCGTCACCCCTTCGCACCCGCAATATTCGACACACACTCGACGGATTATGTTCTGCCGTGTCGATGCGGCCGCGCTACATCTACTTAGTTAACATTCCGAACGCGCCACCTCCGCCTTTGTAAAACTACTCCAACATTTTAGAAATCCCATTTCCATGAGGCGCTCGCAGCGTCTTCGCTTTACCGGAACGGCGGTCGTATGGGTCATTGCACATTACCTAATAGTCGGATCTTGTAAATCAATCTCTTACGTGTAGACTGCAACGGAGCTTACGTCATATTCGTGAAATTTGGCATGTGGCTAGTTCGATGTTGTTCTTCTTCTCATCCGATCGGTGGGGCTCAGGTGGCGACCGGCGAACAGGTGACAATTACGCGGTGGCGGCTCTCATTAGTTGCGGTTGCGGCAGCTTCATGTATCATGTATTGCGCGTCGGCGGCGTCGCCCAACGGGACAATAAAGCAATCAATCGGCAGCTCCCCGCCACCGCCACCGGCGCAACGAGCCGCAAACGAGCTGCCAGCGCGATACTTGCACGATAACGACTCGTACGGATCTCGCCATATAGGAGCATCGCCACCACGATCTAACCGGATAATAATATGTCATGCGCTGGTAGTCGAATGAGTAACTGGAGCCTCTCGTGTAGGTGTAATCGTAGCACGTCCGTATATCGGGTATAGCGTATACCTAGGTGGGTCACCTAATAGGGTATTGTGACGGAGCGCAGTGCCGTTTGCGCCACAGTAATTACGGCGCGGACGCCGGGGTGCGCCGGAGCCGCCAGAGGCCGCGGTAATGCCGCTCGTGATATATGGTACAACGACTAATAACAGAGCTCTGGCCTCGCGTCGATTATCCCTTTAGAAGACGATTCGTATCGATCGGTGCGACGCTCGCTCTCCACTAATGAGTGCAGGATTTACTACTTATTATCCACTTTCGCGGCTGGCCCGGGGCGCGATGAAGCCGTCGGTCGGCGGGCGCCGCGAGCGCACAATTTGCCGCACTCGAACGCTAAACGCCGAACGCCGTTGCCCGCAGCACGCTTTGTGTTTTATCCTCGGTAATTGCGGGCCCGACGAACCTCCGCCGCCACACGAACCGCGGTAGTGGATAATTGCGCTATTGTTGCTCACATCCGCGGCGACCGGCTCGCGGCCGCCTTCGAGGAAGTCGCTGTGGCTAAATTGGAAGCAGCGTCGAGCGAACTTTGTTATTTCGACAATTAAGTTAGATAAGATTAATAGTTGCTACGAAATAGCGTGCTTCGTGGACGTATAATAGCACATCGGAAGACGGCTCGCAAAGTGATGGTACGCCCTGTTCTTTTCCGCAAATTATATATCATAAAGAAATTACCCCTTTACACACCAGCTTCATATTAACCCATATTTTATTTTGAATCGATTTATCATTTATTCGTAACAAGCTTTGACTGTTGCATTCATAGTTTAAAGGGTTCCAATTTTAAAAGTATTTCATAAAATATATGCCATTTTCAGGTGGCTCGGGCGAGGGTCGATGTTCGTGCTATCCGAAGCACACGCACGCTTGTTGCTTACAAAAGCGGGAGTCGCACTGGAGGCGGACGGAAAGGGGGACAAGCTACAGACGGCAGCGGGCGCGGTGGTAGACGTAGGCGCGGGTGACGGCGAGGTGAGCCGTCGCTTCGCGCACCTCTACGCGGTCAGATACGCCACGGAAATTTCCGGCAGCATGAGAAAAGCACTCGGCAGTAAGGGATTTAAGTAAGTTATATGTAACAGTATTTTAATTAGCAGTAACTTTATTCCTACGCAACCACGGCGACATACAGTTCCACATTGCAGTCCTTAGATCAGAAATACTTTTGTTGCTTTTCGAGATGTCCAACTAAAGATCATTTAGATTGCTTGCTTTGCGTAAATACTTGTATCTATCCTAGCTGGGCACACTTTATAAGGCGGTGATATAACATTTGTTAATTATAAGAATCGA
This sequence comes from Perichares adela, assembly GCA_018251795.1. Lineage (NCBI taxonomy): Eukaryota > Metazoa > Arthropoda > Insecta > Lepidoptera > Hesperiidae > Perichares > Perichares adela. The sequence continues at coordinate 8,967 of DWPQ01001575.1, read as the reverse complement.
GATCGTATCGGCAGATCCTATCGCAGATATTAGCAATGGTCTCGATAAAAAATGTATTGTATGAATATTTTCTTGTGCACGATGACTTATAGACTGATAGTGATTTAAACAGGCTTGGACTGAAGAAAGAGCATTTAGAGAAGGACTGCTTGTAGCGGTAGGTCATTACGATGGAAGATCTAGTTCATAGCTGAATCCTGTTGTGGCACTACGACTGTCCACCACTAGAGCACAAGGATGGACTGGGACATGTTATGCTTTACGTGTATTTACTTAATCGTCGTATCTACATTAAGAATACAGTTTATATTAAAACGCATCCCGCAAAAATTAAAGTGAATCTGTGCAGAGTAGAGAGACTTGAGAATATTATTATTTTAAGGATATTGCTACATAATATATGCCTATTCTACGTCCTACGTAATGTTGTGTATCCAGGCTCCTAGATACGGAAGAATGGTGGAAGAGCGTGCGTTTCTCGTGCGTGTGCATGCTGAACCTGCTAGACCGGTGCAGCAAGGCCCGGAGCATGTTGCTGCAGGCCAAGGCAGCGCTCGCACCAGACGGCGTGCTGCTGCTTGCTTTAGTGCTGCCATACAAGCCGTATGTCGAGGGTGAGTACTATAATTCCATTATTTGCAGGGATGGTTCCGGAACGTTCTCGAGCGCTTATTCAGTATCGAACAGCGAAACTACAGAACGTTTGAAAGTATCGTAAGGGTAAGACAACTACTTGTAGTGATATGATTAATGTGTTGGTATATCACCTGCAAACTGATGGAAAACGTTGCGTCGGTGAAGCCTTTGGTGTCATGGACGTTCATGGGCGACGATGACCGCTTTCTACCAGGTGGCTCGTATGCTCGATTTGCGACTAATGTCTTAAAACAAAACACAAGCAGGCCACCTGGTACCACATTTAACGGTTTATTATAGGAAGTTTGTAGTTTCCCAGAAAGTAGATAACTTTACCACAATGCTAAAGTTACAACAATGTATTAGACGAAATAAAATAGGACAACACTATTGTGGCGGGGAAGCGGCCCAGTACTAGCTGTCTTCTTGAGGTACTAGTGGTGAATAGTGTTTATTAAATGCAACACAGGGAAGCGACCTCCAATAATAGGGACATGGCGCTGTAGCCTCGTCCGTTGTTGCAGAGTGCACTACTAGCGAGGCAAGGTTGCAAGGATGGCTGGAAAACCTTGCACATCATCACTTTCATCCAATGTAACTGACATTAAATGAGTAATTACTATGTATTACATTTAATCTGTGTACCTAATATATGCAGTTGTGTAGACGCATACCCGGGACAAAACTACGTGATCCGGTATCCCTACTTTGACCAAAAAAAGAGTAGATAATCAAAATATAATTGTATTCCAGTGACTCTGGATCATAAACCAGAAGAGCGACTCCCGATCGAAGGCACAAAGTTCGAGGAACAAGTTGCATCATTTGTCAAATTCATGAGAAAAGACATCGGCTTCGAGCTAGCGGCCTGGGCCCGCGTCCCTTACCTCTGCGAAGGAGACTTCTCTCAGGCGTATTACTGGCTCGACGACTCCGTGTACGTCTTTAGACCCGCCAAACACGACACCTGAACGTAAATAACGATACATAGCAATTCAATTACCATTAATTACCACCTGAGGTCTTCAAAATTTTACACCAAATATTCATAATCAAAATAAGATCATTCTAAAACGAACAAATACACCATACCTTCTCACTATAATCAACGCTTTGTTTATCTAGGAAACTTCTTAGGGCATCTTTGCGAAGCATCCAAGTGTATCAGCAAGTTCACAGCTTTTTCCAACCTGCAAAGTTGAAGGTTACTAAAAACCTTTATTTCAAGATTTAATTTCCGCTTCACTTTACAATAATCCATTGTTCATTAACAAAATCATTTCTATGGTTTTCATTCACTAACAGTTTCATCAAGTTATTATTCATAATTGTCCCATTCACGTGTCATATAATATCTTCATATAAATTCATATCATATGTCCATTCCATCGGTCATCTCGAGCACCTGTATCTGATATTTGTAACAAATAGTTTAATCCTATAAATACAGTATGACCAAACGTCCGACAATTTTTTGCATTTACTAAATTAGTTAGGATTTTAATATTATACATTCCTCCGTAATAACAGTTATATATTTTTACTGTATAACAACGAATACTCGGAGTGAGTCGATGTTATTACATAGGAAGGTGTTTGTATGTATCTGTATCTAACTTTAAGTAAAAGTTTATAGAAATTAATGCCAGAACTAGAAGTCATTGTATGCTGTGACATGGATACACAAATAACCAATACAAGAGTACAAATATTTATCTCTGACATTAACGTGTAACCGAGTTTTCATTCCGTACGCTGAGTGGATACAGACACGTATATTTTTATATAAAACATAGTTATATATTTGTAATTAATTCATTGTACATCTTGCGTCGGAAACGACGCGGCGACGTCAAATTAAAATATACGTAATAATTTCTGGAAAGTAAGCGAACGTAGAGATCCATTGTGTCGTTGTTATTTTTTATTAATGTTTTTTTTATATAAATACCTTAGATAATTATGAAGTTCTAAGAAAATAAGAAACACAACGACAGTATCGAAGCAATCGTTACAATCGAAGAAGTTGTGTTTAATTAAATGTGATTTTAAAGTATATCTATCTATTGTTTAATAAAGTAGTGACTGTGTTCTTAGTGTGTAATATAAAGGTTTGTGGTCTTTGATGTTTAAAATTTAATCAACTGTTTCTATCTACGTGTTCAACGCACTAATATATTGACCCTAAATGTCAATGTTACTTGTGTAAATCTAACATTCCTAAATATTACAGTCTTTGACATGTTTAATGTTAACATTGTATCAGCTGATTTTGTTTTTAATTTTATACAGCCTGAACATTTTTAACATTATAGGAACAGTGAAATGTCATTGACCTTAACCAATATTGTAAAGCGATGTCTAACAGAAAATCGTATTTAAGGTGAAGAGATCTGCTCACCGTCTCGATCCGGTTGAAAACGAATTTATACTAACGAAAATACGCACATGTTCGATAGAAATAAGGTGTTAAATGTTACTATATGATGTAAATATCCAATGCTTTATAAAAGTGGCTACCAGATAACTATTAAACATTTAATTCTTGGGGGTACGGCGCATGTAATTAACGAATATTCACGTTTATCGTTTCAACCTCATCTGAATTCATTTTAATTTGCTATTTTAATTCAATTGATGTATTACGTTTAATATATAGCATACCTTTATATCTCGGTCTGTTTTGATGTTTTTTGTGATGTATAGATTATCTGTGAATGTAATAGTTAACACAATAGTAATATAAATGTTGTAAAGATTTTTGTTTCGTAAGTTCCTAACTACATTTGTTAACATTAAAATGTATTATTATATCATTGATGTCATTATTAAATTTATTGTATTTTTGTAACGATATATTTTTTTTATTTTTAATCTCCGTTTCCTAAAACAGAGTTATAATATTAATCTGAAGCTCACGCCTTCACTTGTGTGAACGCGGTTGAGTCCTGCACTCGCTGTATTTTTTTCATAGTGAACATATATTGTTGTTCATATGAACAGAATAAACTAATTTAATTGTGGTGATGAATGACTATCATTTAAAAAATGGTGGGAAGGTTCATAAATGAAAGTAAATCAATAATTATCAATTTAATTTATTTTCTAAGCACTGCTTTCAATCCACTATATAATTATACACCAAGACAAGATAACTTAAACTTCCGCAAATAAATTAAATGGCAAGGCCAAATACACAAGAATTTTGAAATTATCTACTAAACAATATTAAATTAAATGTCAGATTGAAATAAATCTTGAATAATTTTATCACAGGATCCAATTGCCAAATTAATACAGTCCGGTGTAAATTAATAAGGAAAATTTGTAATAAATTTTCAAATTAAATAAATACAAAACGGGTATACAATGTAACCACCCTCGTCGAATTAATGAATAGAGGAAGAAATACAAGAATTTGTTTCAACATTTACCAAATGGGGAACAGTTCCGACAATAAGCAATAATTACAGTAACCTCGCTGAGATCAAATTTAGATACTATTAAAGTTTTACTTCATCAAATCCAAAACTTAAGTAAAAAAGTATTTAGTCCATAAATAAAAAATGCCAATTGCAACGGTTAGAACTGTAGTAAGACATCAGTTTTGACTAGAAAGCTTAAAATCATAATACAGAGAGAGATTCTTCGGGCACATTATAATACTTTCGAGAGTAATTTTGACGGTCACAGCAACTTAACTCTAGGTGTATGCTTAGTTTCTGATGAAAAACGTAATAGCCTCGTTACATATTTGGAAATCATGTTGGAACGCAGAAATGCAAGACACAGTGAGACAAACCTTACAGCGACGATCACCTTAAACTAAACATACAAAAATAACAATACAACTATCGAAGCTGCTCGCACATGCCACAGGAGCTCCCACCCCGACCGTTACAACTCACCGATATCCCTAATACATCACACGCCACTCGCCACTCGCCACACTCAGCATATATCATATTTTATAATTTAGAATCATTACAGTACTAACATACAAAATTTTTAATTTAAAGTAGGCTTTGCCTTATTATTGCACTTACAATCTTATGAAGACCATTATTCCACACAAGTGATGTTTTGGAAGTAAATAGCAACAGTTGTAAGAAAACACAAAGATTCGCTTACACGTTACTGCGTACAAGACAAGATAAACATATGTATAAATCATAGAATCATAAAAAGTATAACAGATATAAACGTACCTAAACTAACTAAAATGTTTTAGAGAAAAAAAACTAAGTGAAAATTGCTACAGTCCATCCTCTCTTAATCCCAATTAAATGTGATGCTTAAACATAAATAGTCTATCCAAAATCGGCAGTTACTCTGTAAACGAAATCACCCAACACAACCCGCGCACTAACAATAAACTCGAAACGTAACCATTCTGTCGGAGCACCCCGCAAATTCAACACGTAATAAATATCAGTTTGAATTTTAAAATTTCGATAACTAAAATAATTGTCTGTACACGTCCCTCGTGCTGTATCGCACGAACTAACTACACTCACAGGCATATCCGCCAACACATGAAAAACTTGCAGTCTTCGATAAGATACCAACCTACCCACCGCTCACCAGACTATATATCTTTTTTTTTTTTAAATAGCTGACAAATTATTCGTCTACTTGATGACAAGTGGTCACCGCGACATCCATAGACTATGGACATCACGGACGCCTTCCCGGACCACAAGGAAGTTAGAAATCATAAACATTTTACAACAGTTCAAATACATTGTTAATATTCAAAATTGTTTAATCACTTCCTTTTAGTATCAAAATGTTTTATGAAAATGTTATATCATTTTATAATCAACTACTCTACGAAGTATATGTTATAAGGACGCGATGCAACGACCGCAGGATTATAATTTACACTGGGAAACATTCCCCTTCCGATCTGAGCGACTCCGCTCTCACATTTCCTAGAAATACAGAGATATCACGATAAGATATCGAAAATACTAATAATTTTTAATACAAACGAATATTCATAATGAAATTTGTGTTTAGTTATAAAAATTTAGAAACCGTACTTCTATTCTAAAGGGAAGCATACAGTGGACATCACAATACATCATCTTGATCGTTACTCACCTTATTCGAACCCATGTCAAGACTTCGCTCATCCTACACCTATTACACCCCTATCACAGTGTAAATAATGCACTTACGACAGTAGATCGAGATTAAACTTACCACAGCTAGGACGAATTACAACATTACATAACTATCAATATAGTAAAGAAAGATATTCTCATAATAAATCTAAAAGCTTCGTAACAGCAAAAGCAAGAAGGTAGCATACAAATAACGTATGTAACAGTTACTAAAAGATAAAAAAAGAAATCAGATCAGATATGTAAACTCTCGTGCTTCAACAAACGCCAACAAGAATAAAAGCAAATATCGACAATAAACAAAAATATAATAGACAAGTAGACGGTCGTCCTGACAGAGTACTCCCATGAAAATTAAAACACGCTAATCTATGTTAAGATAATTTCTGCAAAATATAGTTGCTTACTATACAAAAAAAACCAGCAACATGCTTCCTACGAGCTCCATACCCTCCGCTCTTTTCTGCGACACCCTGTGTACTTAATAAGAATACCTAGGTCGAAACAAATTTGTGCTATAAACCTTAAAACATTATACGACTATACAAAAATGTACGTAATAAAGCGAACGCTGCCCGCGAACTTTAGATAAAACTCAATGATCTCTATAAGCAAATACAATGAACATTATAATAATATGAGTATCATAATCACTGATGCTCAATCTACTCCCCGATTATTCGTCACGTCACTATTATAGTTCACGCCAAATGTCTAATTCCCTCTCAACACCGACACGAGTCGCGTCACAACAGCAAACTATTTGTGTTAGCGGGACCAATGGCAACTTCAGAGCACACTAGATATTTGACGAGAACTTTACATAAAGATCTAACCAACACAGGAGTTGAAACAGTAACCAAACATTGTAAAATAAGTTTAGTTCCTGGGAAATCACGCATGGTAGCGTCATACGATCACGACTGAAACTGTCACTTGGTAGGTCTTATCCAGTGTGTATATTATAGAGATCAGATAGATCCTTATAGAAATGCTCCTCACGCGGCTTGACGAGACACATTTACAATTCACATCCCAGATACTCACTAGTCTAACCAAAGCTCCAATATAACTATGTATTACGTACGACATTCATTATAAATTTCAAAGTATTTTTTATGATAATTTAAAGTACCATATGAAATCATTAATTAATTAATTGCTAGAAATAAAATGAAATAAATATGAAATAAATAAATAATTGTGTAGTACAAAAAATAGTACATTACGATACATGCGACCCAAGTGGTCTATCATTGCACGAAGTGCAATGTAGTGTAAACGTAGTGCAATGACAGACCACGTAGGTCACAAGTATCGCGTATTATTTTATAGCACTATGTGATAAACACCCGCGCACGGTTGCGACCGTGCGTAAAATGCGGGTTTCTTTCACACTGTGCTATAAATACAATTTTTATTTTTAAATGGCGTCTTTGTAACGGAGTATAGTAATTATCATTACATTCATATAACTCGATTTAAAGATAAAACATGAGGTTATATGTAAGAATCAATAAGTGTCAATCATTATTTCTCATGTATAAAAAGTATAACATATTTTAACTAAATAAGAACTATTGTTACATATAAAACTGTACTGACTTTTGACTGTTAAATAATTATAATTGACACTTAAGTTTCAATCAAGTGCTACTATTTCCCAGAAGCTTCAATTGATCACTACATTACTGTGCTAATGTTTCAAAACCAACAACTAAAATGTACATTGACAACAGTATTGTGACATTGACCACATAAAAAAAAAACATTTTTTTCTTCCTATGCTACATGACATTCTTAAATTTTATTGAGAGCTAAATAATGTCGGATGTATCGAACTAACATGCTAATGTGAACATCAGAACTTCAGCAAGAAGAAAACGAAAGATGTTCATAAAAGGAGCCAAATGAAATAACCTTACCTTTTGTCAGACATTGGCTCACAGTGATACCCTAACTTAATAAATTTCTTCAGTATTGATTTAATTGCATTATATAGTATTGCAATATCAATGTTTTAACCACAGTTGCATTTATGTGAACCAATATCACGCAATATTATCTAATGAGGTTCTGGCATTCCCTGGACTCCAGAGATCAATTCCATATCTATTTATGTACACATGGGCAAACCGAAGGGACACAGGGGAGCGTACATAGCTATACTCATGTTTAGACATGCGAGGGCAATCATCAGATAAAATTAAAGGCCCATTAAAATATGCTACGACAGAATGTAGAATGCTATTCATCAATAACTTTTACATAGATATTTCGTTTTAGTCGTATTATAGTGATGTCTAAAAGTTATCTGATGACTAAAAACATCTCATAGAAAACAGATATATAGAACGACATAGGTATTAAATATTGTAAAAAAAAGTTTACATCCACAGTAGAGATGGTAATAATGATGATGTATGGTATTTTTTGTTTGTGTGTAATAAAATAGAGTATCAGTGTTAATGTGTGTGTAAAGTGAGCTCAAGCCGTCGTGCGCTAGTTGCCGCTCACTATCTTGCGACTCTCCAACTCCTCCATGTTGTTGGAACTGGAATTAAAACCACCATATTGTTCGTGTAAATGTAACATAATATTTATTTAATTTTTGCCTAAATGAACTTAGATAAATATATTTCCGCACATGAGATTGATCTATCACTTACCAACATTGTCTAGTTAACACAAAACGAAGAACTATTAACTAAAAAAGCAGTGACAGTCTAGTGGCTTTAATGTATGTAGGTCTCCCAAACGGGAGGTCGTGCGATCGATTCCGACGCACGCTAATAATTTTCAAAATTATGTTCGTATTAGAAATACATAGAAAACATCGTGAGGAAACCTTCACTCCGGAGAGCTCTCCATAATGTTCTCGAAAATGTGTCAAGTCTGCCAAATTGCATTTGGCCAGCATTGTGGACTATAGCCTTAAACCCTCTCAGTGCGAGAGGAGATCCTAACCCAGCAGTGGGACAATTATGGGTTGTTATGATGGTACAATAGATAAGTTACTGTATCAGTCGGTTACCACACAAATACACCGACAGTAATCCTTTTTTGATTCTAATGGGCATTTTGCTGTTAGCCCTAGCGGCCTTTACAGCTTCACGTGGATAAAGAGGCGAGTTTGCTCTGCTCAGAGACCTTAAAGTAGCGAAGAGGAGATGAATCCACTTCGAGAAATAGGAGGTACATG